>DWGJ01001479.1:0-19700 GCA_018246895.1 Aspitha aspitha aspitha
AAAGAGAGGCAGCCCGTGAAACGGCTAGGTCAGAAACGACATTTATTGACTGTTAGGCGGTACGAAGTTCGCCGGGTTAGCTAGTTTAAAATAAGTCTGCAAATAAAGGTTTTTCTTTGATTCGCTTAAAGTTGCTCGCCTCTCATACTTTGGGGCAGAATAAAAAATCCCCAGTGTACGTCGTCGGGGCTCGCAATGCACATTAGCGATTCGACGTGGTTTGTCGTTTTGTTCTCGAATGCTTAGAGCCGTGTGTATTTGTGCGTCGCTGGTCACAATGAAGGCTCTATTAATTATAATAATTAAATACCTTCACGACGTGTAGGTGTTTTAACGGTTGTGGAAAGAACAAAATTAATCGAGGAAACATAAAAAGTATTTTCACTTTGTCACGGGTTATTTTAAATATTTAAGAAAGTCGAATTGCTGTACGTGAGGTATTCCAATATTGTTTATTAACATTACATTTGGGTTACTTCTTTTATAAAGTTACCATGTATGTATTTATGTGTGTCTGTGTTATAGTAACATTATCTTTTTTAAGTAATAATAATATTTTACCCCTTTTAAAATGAAAACATTAGCGATCTACGGAAATATCATTTGTGTTTATGTTAAACAATAAATATTTTTAACTGTGACTTGGGCTTGTTAGTATATCGTAATAATAATACCTTGAACATGGTAACCTTTTCTGTTCTTAAATATTGAAAGTCGTTAAATTAAAATAACATTCGCACTTGGTATCCTCTTACCAGTCTTTAGCACCCGGGATCATTTTACGGAGTGTGCATCTTTAGATAACGCTCAATTAGGTACCATTTTCGTTGTGGACCACTTTATACCGTAAATACACAGTAAATGTTACAAAGGGATTTAAAAATACATCATTTTCACTCTTATGATGTTGAGAAATATACAGACATTGCAAATATTTCTTAATTGTTCTCGTCAATACCTTTTTCCTGAATATTAAAATCCGTTAATTGCACTTGACGTGATTTTATCAATACCTTGTAAAAGTCCGTTTCAATATATAAAATAGTTTAAGTTTACTTGAAATGTCCTTTATACATATTTCGAATAAAAAACAGGTCTTAGTCAATTCACTAATTTACTCTTTGGGAGGGTTATCGGCTAACAAAAAATCTATAGATCGAAGCCGATTAATTAAGTCAAAATCGTGCATTGTTCACTAATTTCCTACGAGAACGAAATAGTTTCGGTCTTGATGACTTCATTGTTAAATCGGGACCCCGTTTTTGAGGCATCCGAGTTATTTCGAGAATCGACTGGTTATTCGCATCTTAACTAACCGTCTACTATTAAGTTGTTAAATGTTACAACCGTCAATTTGTCTTGACTTAAGATGAAAAGTTTTTTCAATACTGACTCAGGAATATGTTGTAGCATAAGTGTGGCGTGTCAATTATGTGCAGCTCATTCAATTGTAAAGTAATTAAAGGTTTTGAGACGTAAGTATAAAGTTGTTCTTATAAACATGCGGCATTCTGACGCCAATGTCGACAACTTAATAATTGTATTCATTCAATTTGTTATAACTATATATATGATATTATTGATATGCCAGTTATTTAAAATATTGAATAATACATTTTCGTAGCTTCCTGCCTACCTTCTACAAAGATCAGATACTGGGTGATGGGGAGTCGAGACTCTGAATCCAGTATGTATAAAGAGTGATGAATGCAGAAAAAGCTCATTAGATCTCTAAGATTTGGCACTTTGTGCTTTCTACCTACCTCGTGCACGATATCTGGTGTGATTGTACAATAACAATAGTACACATTTCGAATCGTGTATACAAAACGAAATATTAGTGTATTTGTATGAAAAAAACCGATTCGTACTGGCGACATTCCGTATGAACCCGCCCAGACGGGTGTGATGTGTTGTTTACTGAGCTCTCGGGTTCGCTATTATTATTTAATCTGCGTCTCATATTTCGTCTACTGCACCGGACGTGTAGCGTACACTACAGACCTATTTACACAGTTCGACACACTGTATTGACCTCAAGTTCAATCTAGTGGAACACAGAGCGTAATGGAACATCGATCTTTTGTTATTCGAACGACATGATACATATAATAATTGAACAAAATTATTATCACCGACACTTGAAATATAAATGCAAAGTTTCCTTCTCCGTCGGTGGTAGAACTGATTGACACGAAGTTGGTCGATGACGATTAACAAAAAACATACCTAGTAGCAACCCGATATTGAATTACGCATCCATAAACGATCCGTGTCGATTTCGCCGCAAAATAAAATACCTAAAAAAACCTAGTGCAACAGTCCACTGCGTCCGTTATGCAAAACGCGAGCCATCATCGGTCGACTGCGAAATTCGCAACCGAAGTGACAAGCCGAAACTTAATAACTTACTCAGAAATGCACCAGCAAATTAGGAGTCGAGCGGTCCAACCGGCTCCGTAACCCTACACTGCCTTACCGAACTCTCCGACACATATAAATTGTATTTTTATTCAAATCGAGCCTACGTGCCGCGATAAAGCCTCCTTAAAACAAATAACTGCCCATTGAGAGAAGGTACCGAGGGAATAAGCACTTTAACTCGGACACGAAAAGTCTGAAGTTTCAAGCTCGATGTAAAGTACGCGAGCGACGAACTCGATACAGTCGACAAGAAGCTTTAAAGTTGCGGCAACAGAGATGTAGTTTCTGAAGTAACTACTCTTGTTACATTACTTTTAGCGGAACAAGATGATGCGACTGAAACAAGCTATACACCGTCTGTAATCATGGTGAGCTGCACCATATCCGCCAACGTTCAAGACTTAAATTTCATTGACACACAATTCCGAATTATGTCATCTGTTCTTGACGTGAGTAAGGAGATATTCTGAAGACACATCTAGAGGACGATTTAAAGGTTCATTGGAACACTTTTTCACTCAATTTGTATCTTCCATTCTCGTTATGGGGACCCCGAGGCATGTCGGGTGTTCTAAAGATATTTTGAATATTGAAATAAAGATTTCAGTATATTGAGTAATAAAATTTTTATTATTGAAACCTCAAGGGTAACAGGGACGTGCGTGTATGATTAAGTTCTCTTATTTGCCTCTTTAATGGTGCCGTTCACACGGAACCATTATAAAATAAACAGTGTCTCTCCAAAAGCTTAAACACTTCATTTACCTGTCATGTCCACTGAAAAGAATCTTATGAAACGTTGTAATAAAACGCTGGGTGCATGCCAATCATGAGCCCACTCATTAAATATTGTGAATATTGTTATGTTTGCGGTAAAAAATTTAATTACGGCGTTAAAGTGAACTTCATTCGGATTCGCAATTAAGTGGCATCGATTTTCAATAATTTAAAAGTCGTAAAACTGTTTATGCGGCGAGTGTGAGATTATAAAATTGTTAAGCACCGGTATCGTAAAAGTCGGTACACCGAAAAATTATTATAACCGTATTCGTATACCCAATATCGACGTGTACGTCTTCGGCCTTCGATAATCGTAAATTAAGGTCCAACTCTGGCTTAACCGAGCGTAAAAACTGTGAGCGCGGGATTGAGAGTTCATGTTACTTCCAAATTTAAATAAAGAAAAAAGACCAGACGCTCGAGCCGTGAAGGAGAAGAAATGTTAGCAGATGTCAAAGTATTAGTAAAGGCTTAGGATTCATAGTTTCAAGTTGGCTATCTTTATTAGGAGATAAATAAAGCAATAAAAAATTGACGCCACCAATGAATTTAAATAATACTCCTCGAGCCAGTTTAGAGGCAATCGCAATAAATTATTTTAACAGTGAAGATGCAGTAGCTAATGATATAGTTGTTGTAAATAATGATAAATCTTAAATGGCCGTTTTAAATATTATGTGGAGGCGATTTTTAATTTAAAAAATGTCATAAACGGAATTGACACTTCTTGCCTTTTCATAATTGCCTCATCCCTGAATCCTAATTTGGTTAAGGAGGAAACGAGAGATGTACCGGAACGAGTTTTAGAAAGGGATGCACAGATCGCGCCTGCCCATGACAAGTGACCGGATTAATGCATTTTAAACGAAGAAGGCTTAATTCTGATCTCGGATTCTTTAATTGAGTCGGTTTTTATTTCCTTTTACCGCAATACAGTTTAGAAGTACTCATTCTTACATAAAGGTGGTTATTAAGATCGGGCGCTTGATATCTGTTACTGGAATATTTTCAATTATTGTAGTTAATGCTTTTTGACTTTTAATGTTTTAGGTATTCAGAAAATTTAGAATAATATTGCATTTATACGATTTTGTTTTTAATCGCTGCTACATTTAAAGAAATCGAGAGATATGATTCGTTTTATTAAGTTTTTTAGCTCACTGGATATTTTTGTTCTAATGGAACTTCAAAGAGCGAGATTGAAAGTATGTACATCCCGTCTTGGATAACTTATTTATCACTAATGCCACATTGTTTTATTACCACCGAGCTGAGAGCGCCCAACTGATTTGAACTCGTTTTCAGTCGCATGATTGACGACGTCCATATTCGATAACTTCGCCCGCTGGGCAAGCTTGTACATTATAATAAATATCTTCAGTACCCTCTTTAATAGCGATAATTCCGTCTTTCAAGACCGTCGCGTTAACTCCGCTGTTCTCATTTATAAATGTTATTTTTGTTACTGTATTGTCAATGTTGCATTTATTTGCTTCATCAATTTGTTCTTTCATTGTTTTATATTTTTTTTATTTATTTATTGTTCATTATCAACGATTTATTAGTATCCAAGGAAATGGACAAAGGAAGGATATATGTTATTCGTCATCTTGTGAAAGTAGGTACTTAATATTAATGATTCTGAAAAAAATTTTTTTGTAATACGTACAGAATACGAGTAGGTATATGACTACTTTAATATCATCGTAAAATAACCGTCAACTAGTAATAGATAAATAGTACTAGAGAAATAGTCAATAAATGTTTTGAACGATGGTCTACAACAATTTCTTCGATCGAACCTGTTTGATCACGTTCGATGAAAAAACTCGTGAGTCGGCAACGATTGATCCGGTCTGTATCGAGATTGAGACATCTTTGGAACGAGTTTCGTCTTGTTGCTGCAGGCTCGGAACCACGTGGGATAAGCGGAAGCGACAGCGGATTTCACAATATTTTTTTCCCTACCGGCGTTTTTTTGTATATTTTTTTATCTACTACCAAGTTTATATTCACATACAGTATTATGAGTAATATTTTCTTCGCTTCGTCTAATTTCTGGAATTTTTGTATTTTTTCCTATTGCTACATTTAGATTAATTAATGGACATGTTGCTGTTTATAATAATTTGAATTCTACTTGCTGTTGAACTTTATGGAACTGTTTAATTTATTTTAATATTCTTACTAATGTAAACTATATATGATTGACAATTGACATATCGGGGTGTAAGGTTCAATCAACCGTAATGAATATTAATTAATTAATTAATTATGGAAGCGCTAACATTACTTTTATTTTTGTCACTATGTAATGAAGTGTTAAGGTATGTCAAGTACATTACAACTTAATTAAGTGCACCAATTAATCGACAAATTATCTTAGGTCACCACATCCGCTTCCGGTTAGATTCAAACGTTTGTAAACAGCAGTATTGAGTTGGTATTACTAAGCATTAATGTATGAAATGTGATATTGATGTTTAGATTGTATAATTGTTTGCTATTGTATTTAAATAACCCGCTTGTAACATCTCTAAGTATAATATTTTCTAAATATAATATTTTCTGAGGTGTGTGAAGTCTACCAATCCGCACTTGGCCCGCGTGGTAGACTACGGCCTAAATCCCTCCCACTATGAGAGGAGACCCGGTCCACTACCATAAAAAGGGTCGAACAACACAAACCGCTTGTCGCGACCGCTCATCACCCAATCACCACCCGACCGTTCCGCCCACGACACACGCACGTAATTGTTCCCAGAAACATTGATTCCAGTTTTTTAATCCTCACTTCGATAGAAAACGTAATTATGTGTTAGAGGTACGTGTGTTTAATTTTTATGTGACCGGCCTTTTGTGCCAAAGGTTTAATTCGATTAAGCAATATCACAGGCCGCGTCAATCGATTGAAACGGCTATAGTGGGTACATATACGATAATTTTTTCGAACAATCAAACAGATTCGACTCGGATCGTTAGTTTTAACTATTCTACAATATTATCCTTAATCTTTCCTCGATGCACGATTCGAATATTTTTATGTATCGATTAACATTAGTAATTGAGGTTTGTTTCTTCGTTAGCGTACAATTCGGGTTCGGTGACCGATTGACACACGTAATTGAGATGACGATGCGTGTTTCTCTTTCGCAGTTCCGGGTTCGATTTCCGACAGGTATATGATTTATGTACGGTACAATGTATCATTAGATTGTCTTGACGTTCCGTTGTATTAAAGTGAAAATAATAAGCTCATTACTTCCATCAACTCTGTACATACATCAGCGTTATTCATCTCTACATATGTACCTCATATGAACACACATACGTATTACAGATGTTATTATAAAGACAATATTCTAACCCAAACATTCATCACAGTTTTTCTGCCGTGTCAAATGTTTTTGTCAAAAAGTTTGTTAACAAAATAACGCGTTGGGGGAAACATAAATCAAAGCATCAGCCGGCGTCGAATCTCGTTCCGTCCGTTTCCGAGAAAGCTAATTAACAACTTAACACATGTTTTTATGTGAAATGCGAATTCTCTGGAACACATGGTATGACTATGACTCTTATGAAGGATCGTATTCGTTGAGTTATGGTACGGGTGTGTCGACGAAAACGCCTTTTTGGTGTCTTACACAGATTTGTTTCTAGATTTAGAAGTCGGTAGGGTCTGTTCGAAAATAGAACATCCAGGTGCGAGGTTCATTTCCTTCCTATATACAGTGTGATTCAAAAAGTGTCCCAGTTAGCATCTAGTTCTATTTTACTTGGTACATATTTAAAACAAAGGATGAACAGGTACATTCTAGGCAATCGTGATACATTATAAACTACATCTCACTTTCCATCGACTTATTTTAGTTACGAGTGGGATTATTTGTAAGGTAACCCTTACCGGTTAGGGAGGTGACAGGGTTGTATAAGTTTTACCTAGTAAACTCAACGCATAGTAGGCTCCAGATCTCAATGGAAATGCAGTGTGCGTTATATCCCATCATACCCAATCTACCAAAATTCTGCAAAATTCTAGTACCTACAAAATGCAGCAGTTTGTAGCTCCAACCAATTGTTGTCAGCTGAGCTCGTATCGTGTATTCAGACACAACAAAACGACAATGTTTTATAGAAGCAACAGATGAAGTAGCGTTAGCAGCTTCGAAATTTAAATGTAGCTTAATAATATTGATAGCGAACTAATATTGTAAAACGTAAACCAATATCAAATATTTGGCCGACAACAGCCGAGATCTAAATAAGCGTCTGATATACTGATATATTTGACATGTAATTATATAAATGGATTTTGGTTCGTATTCTCATTAATTATACACAAATATACGTGCGCCGACAGCCACTAGGATTTATAGTTTCTGGGTTGTGCCCGCGTGATTTATCTGTTAAAAGCTGAACTGCGGTTATTATAGCGGTTATCGTGATTGGTAATGTTTTATATGAATGTCTTTGATAATCACCGGTTCTTATGAACTAGAGCTGGCTGCACTATATTTATTTATGATACCTAACAACTGAGGTTTACAACGGGCCAACCTAATGCTCAACGGCATTGTCTTCATGTCAGCTCTGGGTGGAAATAGATCTGATTCAGAAATTTAGTTCTGGAATCTTCTGTCGTTACATCGTTTTGAAGATTTAAAGTCCACTGTTTTGATTCCAGTTTGATAGGTTTGGAGGACTGTGGGCATTACGAGTTTCAAGTTATCTTTGGATATGTATAAAAGGTTTTCAATGAGGATAATACAAAAAAAGAAACAATAATTTTAATCTGACACACATGTTAAACATATCCTAGTATGTACTACTTATTTAAATGTGTAAGGAAACTGTAAGATACTTAAAAGTGACTGAACTGTGCTCAGGAGTAATTAAAAATAGTGTTATAATTAGTTAGATCAGGGAGGGCGTATGGTTCCAGCTTGTCGGTTTTGTATTTCCACCTATAATTACTATTCTATCTTTCCCTTTCTAATGCCTTTATAGTTTTCAATTGTCTCTTTTATGCATATTCAAATCTTTATTCATAAATGGAAAATTGCAATTGAGTGCGTTTCCGTGAAACGTCTATTTTGCCTTGTTCACATGTAATTAGGCAATTTTTTGACTTAATGCGCTTTGCTGGGCAGAAGGTATAAAGAAATAAATTGATTTTACTGCCACAAAAATGACTTTTACAATAATGTAAATAATGCTAAATAACCAAAACCGGTGGTCAACCAAAATTTTAATACCACACTTATAAAATTATAAGCAAAAAAACACCTGCCTAACAAGAAATGACCATGAATAAATAAACGGGGAAAAACAAATAGATAGAAAAAAAAGGGACGGCTATATTTTTACAGCTGGACGAAAGAGATGACTGTATTGGGTCCCGGAGACCTATAATTATGTTGTTAAGATTATAATTAGGTGTCGGTTAAGCGCCGGCTATATCACATTTCTACATAATAACACTGGATGCCTGATGGATAGTCGTTTTGAATAATCACGCAATTTGAGGGCAGAGATTGGATTAGATGATGAGGATAATAAGCGCGTTTATATTGGTACTGGTCTGTGTGCGGTGTGAACGCGGCATTAGACCCGACTACCCATGTTAGATATTATGTCATGAGAATACATATTTTTACCCGACTGTAAGGAGAGGGTTATGTTTTTTTTCTGTCTTGGTGTTAAATCATCCATAGATATAAGTGTATGTATGTAGAGAGTGATGTAGGAGAAGCGTTTCATGTTTGTAAGGATAGAGAGAGATATTTCGCACTAGTCGCTTTCTGCCTACCCCGTTAGGGACCTGTTCTTAGAGAAAGACTGGCGATCAATGATTGCTAACTGTTGATAAAGAAATAAACAATTATTATTATTAACATTCCATAACTTTGTAAATGTTTATGTAAATTTTGATTATTTAATAATGTAATGAATCAAATATATCTGCCTTTAATGGACAGATTAGTCGTTTCCGTTTTGTTAATGAATAAATGAAAATTTTTAAAATATTATTAACGCAAAGTTAACTGCTATGAATATGACTGTAATGGGAGTTCAATGTTGTAAATAAAATAGAAAACACCATCATTGGCAGAATTCACAAGCCTTAGGAAGCAGTATAGGGAACTCTAATATTCACATATTTCCTTGCCAATGTTACGACAGCATCTAGTTTGTTGTTCAACGTGGAAAATGAATGGAAGTTAGCAAAGTTAGAGATGTCACGGACTCAAATCCCAGACCCGCAGCATATGAGACTAAAATCTTCAATACTAGTTAATAATAATACCTGGGGACAATTCCACAATTACTAGTATTAGCAATGCTTCTAAAAAAACCTTTAAAATCTAAACTCTGAGTCGTCAGGGTTACGAAACCCTCCCAGACCTTCGGCGTAGGCGACTGGATTCTCAAACGCTTGACTCATTTTATTAGACTACCGCCGTTTTTATAAAACCAACCTTCAATCTAAAAGCTACCGTCAAAGTGCGATATAAAAACGGGTCAATTTTATAATACCTGAATCAATCTAGCGAGGCAACGTGCGCTCACCAAAGGCGCAACCGGGTGGCGATAGTTTGTTATTTTTCTCAACCCAATTCCCAAAAACACCTGCGTGGATATGGCATCGCGGACTACCTGCTATCTTCGCTACCTCTGATTATAGCATAAAAACCTCGTTAACGAACTATGGTTTTTGCCGTACACCAGCCACTATACTAATCGTTTTATGACATCTGACATTTTAATGAGAACCCCGTGACATCGCGGCGGGTACAATTTTTGTCGATTCAAAGTCACTATTCATTCACACAATCTCGCGTTTCGTAAGGGTCATTCAAATTGCTATTGGATATACGAGTAGGTATGGTTTATTAAAATTATACAGGATTTTTTTTAATACGCTCACACTTTGAAAGTTGGAACACTGCCTCGAGCGACTAAGGAATTATTTGCGATCTTCTGCTTTACCTTTTAGATCTAAATATATTAGTGCTAGATTAGAGCTGAAGCGTTGTGATTTTGAAGTCATACTTGGAAAGAAGTTTTTCCATTTTTACTCTGGAGCCCTTACTATTTTCAACATAAGAAATATCTTACGTGTAGCTGTATCAACGCCGCTATCTTCCTGTCCAGGATCCGTCAAAATCGGTTCAGGCGTTCCAAAGATTATCCCGGACAATAGACTTACACTCTATAGACTTACTACCGCAATAAGTTTGGTATCCCAAACATGCGTTTCGATTTGATTATACATAGAATTTTCGTGTATTTTTACTCTAGGTCTACGCCTATGTAGCTTTATGTCAATGGTCCATAATGTCCTTGAGACGATTTAACACAGCATAATACTTACTCATCGTTTTTAAGAGGCCAAATGCAAAATGTAGATTTAATACCATGGCTTTATAATGACCAACTGCAGTTTTAAATCGGTTATAACTTTTTTCTTATCATTATTTTTTAACGATACGCAGATGTCAATTGTTTATTGGTTTTTAGTTTTATCTAATTGAAATGTTTTATTGAAGCCCCGAGCTGTCCGTCAGTTCGGTCCTTAAGGACGTTTGCGACTCAATAACGACATCTTTAAAACATTTTATGATCAATTTATCTGCGATTTAAACTGCACTTGGCACACATCAATCACACCACTTAACGTCAATGTTAGCGACTTTATAAATGCTAATTGATTGTATACGAAAAGAGCGGAGCAAGCGTTTCGATTTGTTAACAAAGATATTTTGTTATTAAATAGTAGCGAAAAGTTTGCAGCCGAAATTAACGCCTAAAATTCGTTGGCGCAATAAAATAGATTGAATATCTTTGTAATTTTTTTATTTGTACACCCTTGAATGAGACAACGGAAAAAAATGACTGCGGCCGAGTAACGAAATTTACATCGCAACGCCTTCATCTCGCCGCGCATTCGAATAACAACCGAACTCATAATTTACGGCCAGCCTCATTAGTATACGGCTCTACCGGCCGTACCGTCCAAAGACGCCGCAACAAAGCGCTGACATTCATATTTTAACGCTCAACGTGACCGCGAAACCGCTAGATGTCGTCCACTAATTTTACGCCCAATCGACATCGATAAAAATTAATACATCAGAGCAATCGGCCCCAGCGCACTCGGGTAATCCATAAGCAAAAAGCGACTCAATCGTACCGACCGTTCGCTCAGTATTCAACTATTCGAAAAAAGGGCATAGAGACATTTTTCGTTTAAACTTTTTGCGCGCGGCTACACGGACGCAGCCAGGGTGACCATCGGGGCTAATGGAATTCGAAACGGCCCGACTTATTGGATGGGTGCTTGTTTTTTTTTTAATCGAATATCCATGTTCGCTTCGGTTCTCACAGAGGATGAAGACATAAAAATTTTGGAAGTCGCCGCGGCGAATCGAAACGGACCGCATGCAATATTTTCGTGGTGTTTTCGGAATCGTGTCATTTTCTTGTTTCGGTCGGGTGTTCGCTAAATTGGTGGTCTCTCACGCCTCTCAGACCAACCTATTATTTTAGGCCACATCGCCCGCCTCGAAACGCCAAAGGAGCGTGATCGGCGAATCAAGATGTTTTCGCCCTTTTTTTCTTACCAAAAAACGTGTTTGTTTTCGAGACGTGTAATTATTATGGGTATTCGCGGCTGAAATAATACCGACGAGAAACAAATTTTATTAAGCTTGATTAATAACAAAATAATCACCACAACGTAAATGGCCTGTTCGGGTTTAGGTACTTTGTAACGTCTTAAATATGAGATTTGTTTCTTCACTTTTTTTGTTGGATCCGATCAATAACATTTATCAATATCTGGCATACAATTAGCTTTTGCATAAAGTTTCCAATATATATGTTAAGTGATCGAGCTTAATCGAGTAGGTTTTCTTGGAAAATATTACAACCGAATGTGATATCATAGGACCAAAGGTTCGTTTGTTGCACCGCGTTGCCATAAATTCGTTTACGATATAATTTACGGTGAGCAACAAATAACAAGGTGGCCGATAAAATTCGCCCTCGAAACGGATAACAACATCGGCATTGTCGAAAAATCGTCTATGCATCCCGCCATCCAATTAGCTCGACGATTTTGGAAGCAAAAAACTAAAATAGCTGTTTCACTGTCGCCTAATAACGAGTTGCTTGCTATAATCTTGGCCAATATGGTAGAGAGATGTTTGTTGAGGTACTTCTTTGGAAAGGCTAATCTTTGAAACGATTAATATGATAAATATATAACAAATTTGGTAAATATTTTTGAATATCCGCTTGTAATAAAAATCAAATTCTATACCTCATTGACTATAACAATTTTTGAGTGAGTTTTACCGCCGCTAAATAATTTCTTTTTTAAATTCAAACGGCGTTCTTAAGTTCTCCTGTGCCAATACAATAACCGATTGCAATAACTTGCTAGTCTGAATTGCATCTTACTATCAGGTTAGTTCGTAGTTAAACGCAAGCTTTATGAGGTAAGAAAGACAATCAGTAACTCGCTTTCAATGAGACAAGTACCCAAAAATCGAAGACTCCTGCGAAACACTCGTAAATGACAAGCGAGGCTATTTATTCATCGCCTACAGCGTTAAATGACCAATTTATATTCAAACTGGCCTCAACCGATGACAACTCAATCTGATGTTATTATTGGCTAAACAGACTTACCTCAGCAACACATTTAGGCGCCGATAATCCAATGTTTTGGTCATCGGTGGGCGTGCGTTTATTACCCGTTCATGTAGGTATTTATCATGGAATATAGTTTTTTAATAAAAAACCGTCGAATTCGAATACAAATTAAGAAAATTCTTGTGTCACGTTGAATTACGTATTGTTTATCTAACTTGCCCTTAAGTCGCTTATATTTCATATTTTCACCCCTGTACTTATTACTAATTCTGTTTATCACAGAAATATTTGTGTTTGTTGCTAATCGAACCCTCGATCTCCGGTTGTGAAGTCAGGGACTGTTCGACTACAGGGTAATTCTGTTACTGTTTCATTACTAACACACACTTAATTTGTTGCAATATAAAAAGAGACTGTTATCTTTATTAGCCATTCCATAGACGCTTATTCTGTGTCTAATTAAATGTCAAGCGTTTGTGGTGGTTTAGTTTATAAAATAGTCGCTACCGACTCGTTCATCGCCGCAAACTTAATTCCCGGAGACAGATACTGAATGTTTAATGTGTTGGAATTAATTTCGATTCGTTATCAAGCATACCGATTAGGATTCGGTAATAAAATACTCTTGACAAAGTTATAAAGTTCACGACCGAACGTCATTATACATTTAGTAGGTATTTAGGTACATGTAGAGTTATGATCGTGTTTTTAAATAGCATTGGACTCTGTACACGTTTCATAATTACTTGTAATTTTATTCGTATTCGAAAACATTGAGTTTTATTTTAAATTATAATCTCGCTATGATGATGCCATGCTACGCTGTAGCGCGGTTCTCACAAATTACACTTGCTTTTAAAAGTGTCGGGTTTTACTTTTTAGAGAGCACTTGATTTCGAGATTTTTTTAAGTTCGTTAAGTGTTAATTAAGTTTTTTTAGCGAACTACGATATTATAATATAATTGTAGATTCGAAAATAATAAATGATGTCTGTCTATGTTTTCCTATCTCGCGTTTTGATGTTAAATAGCTGAAGTGAAATGCTTGATATTTATTAAGGAGTTACCCAAGGCTTTAAAAAATACACAGGCCATATAGAACATATTTTTTTAAACAACCCTATTAGGAGGGAAATTAGAGAAAAAGGAGTATAATGGAGTTCCTTAGATTTTTATACAAGTGAAGTCGCACATAATATACATATACAACATGTAATTTATTGATCTTACTGTATTCCTTGTTACAGGTTTGGAATATTTGAGTGCAGCTAGAAGTTTACATCCTGAACTGCACGCAGGCAGTACGTTAGCAAGTCAGGACTTTCAACTGAGCTTAGAAGGTAACTTTTACTTCTTTCGGCATTAAATAATTGGTTGATATCCTTTTTTATATTGTGCAGAAACGAGTAAGATGCACTTTTATGTTCCACACAACAAACTATCCATAGTCCCACTGCTGAAAATGGACATACTTTCATAATGATAAGCTTTGAAGACAGTATACGCCGGTCAAATGCGAGTTGCCAGAAATTAAATGCCCTAAAAAGCTACGTGGACAATTCTGAAATATGCAGCCGTCTTTGGCATGTTTCCATGTATGTTATACTCGTATGTAGCTGGTGCTATTAATTATATAACCCAGGTAACTTTAGTTAGAGGTAGGTGTTGGGAATTGGATCCCAGAACTCCGGAATTGAGGACTGAAATCGGAACTACTGTAAACTTATTCTCTTGCCAAATTTCAGGATCAAGAATAGCATCTCCAACGAGGCTAAGATTGTCGGGTGGGGCGATCGGAGCGTCGGCTAATCGCAAACGAGCTGTATCCTGGAGTCCTTATTCAGCGGAATCCTTAGACCTGGCAGCAGTGATCAGAGCATCACCAGCCAGTTTGGCTGTGAGAGCACCTTCGGCAGCTTCCACTGGAAGTTATGGACACCTTAGTGCTGGTCAGATATATTCATGTTTGCGTACATTTATATTAAAAATTGCAATTGGTTGTCATTAAACGATTTTTTATTTAAATCTTAACCAAATGTGGTTACGCAAAACAAAGCCAAATATCTTCGTATGTTATTGAGGAACCGTCAAATAAATTTTCTGTCTTTATTTCAGGGGCAATATCCCCAGCTCTATCGCTGTCACATGCGTCGCTGGCGCAGCAGCTTTTGGCCCGGGGAGGTGTTGTGGGCGGCAGTGGGGTTCTTGCTGGCGGTGTACTGCTGGATCCAGCTCACCAGCAGGCGGCAGCGGCAGCTGCGCATCACGCGGCCCACGCTCATCTTGTTGCTGGAATCCACAGGTTAGTCATGAAAAGAGAACATTCTACCTGCACGATTCAGATCGAAGCGAAGCAGTTCCTTACATTACACAAACATTTGATGATTGACCATGTCTATTCTCGTCTGAAAATACTGAAAGTTTTTAATTATAATAATGGCTATGTGGTATTTTTAGATCTCACATATCATCACCAACGCAGCTCCTAATAGGCGCACCAGTTGACGTCAGACCTGGACTAGGTCTGGATGGAACCCCACCTCAGCATCTGCAACAACCACCTCAACAGCCAGAAATCACCAGTGTAATGGAAGCAGATAGGTAAGTTTAAGGGAAAGTTGTTTTCCGAGGAAACAGACAGAAAGTCAAAGAAAACTACCATTTATTATCTACTACTACCCTACTTTTTTAAATACATATTTAGATGTCGGGCTTAGTGTAAGTAGCATTCTCCTACAGACAACTTTGGGTGATGTCAAGTAGATTGTTGATAGTGCATTTAAAATTGATTTAATATTAACGTATGATCTAACGTATTATAATTTTATTTTGTTTTCTCCTCCTTCTATGCTGTTGCTAACGATATAAATGTTTTCTCAGCGCATCTACTGCTCTAACTCAACGCAAGTCTCCCCAAAGCCTCATGATCCATCGGGACAACATTCACAGCAATAAGCCCTTGTCTGCAGCGGCCGAGAGCACGGTCCACGACGGTCTGGACTCCAAAGATGAACCCGGCGATTTCATTGAGACCAATTGTCATTGGGTAAAGGGAGTTTTTACTATTCCCCTTTTCACTATTGTAAATATTCCTTTTTAAGGACAATATGACTTTGAAGGATAAAAGTACTTATTGGAATCTTCATCGAACCTTTAATCAACCTTTTGTTATATCTGGATCTTCTCAATTATAAGTCGGTTAGAAGTACGATTCTCCCACGCTAGCGAAGTGCAGATCAGCACAGTTTATAAGACTCTGTAATTATACATTTTCTCACAGTGTTTTTCTTCAACGCTATATCCAGTAAAGCTTTACTGTAAAATTGCACATAACTGCATAAAGTAAGATATGCATAGGCCTAGATTCTAACTCCAAATGCCTAGAATGGTGAGGTAAATCTGACTATATTAAGTCTTAGGTATCACCTACTAGTTCATTGCCTCATTGACGTGTAACGTGTTTTTTCAGGTTGATTGCAAACTCGAGTTCCCAACTCAAGACGACCTGGTCAAGCATATCAACACTGACCATATTCACGCCAGCAAAAAGGCTTTTGTCTGCCGCTGGGTCGGTTGCTCGAGGGATGAGAAACCGTTCAAGGCTCAGTATATGCTGGTGGTTCATATGCGACGGCATACTGGAGAGAAGCCACATAAATGTACCGTGAGTATTTTCCCAGTTCTATTCCTTCAACCCTTTTATTGTGTCTTTACTAGACACGGATGTTCTCTCATAGTGTGAAGTTTTTAGGCCACAGTCCACCACACTGGCCAATTGGTAACAAGTCGTACTAAGCCTATTACTCCTTATAATTTCCTCTTTGTGCTTCCAGTTTGAAGGCTGCTGTAAAGCCTACTCTAGGCTGGAGAATCTGAAGACCCACCTTCGGAGCCACACAGGCGAGAAGCCCTACACGTGCGAGTATCCTGGTTGCGCGAAAGCCTTCTCCAACGCCAGCGATCGTGCTAAGCATCAGAACAGAACGCATAGCAATGAGGTGAGAATTGTGTTATAGGACTTAAAAAAATCTGGCGGACGGAGTGGAGACCAGTTTGTATTTTCACCAATCGCCGGAGCAACGTGGTCAAGCATGCTCACATAACAATTAACCGAGGAAAAACATACTTTCGTTTTCAGAAACCGTACGTATGCAAAGCTCCCGGCTGTACGAAAAGATATACAGATCCGTCTTCGTTGAGGAAACACGTGAAAACCGTTCACGGCGCCGAATTCTACGCCAGCAAGAAGCATAAGGGTATGTTTCTTCTCTTTCGTGCTTTCTTATTCCATTTTTAAGTTATTCTATTATTGCAAAGATTTATAGGCGGTAAAGTTTTTTCTTTGTTTGTTATTTTTTTTGACACAAAATCTCCCACAAGTTTGTTATACAACGTTGTATCCAGGTTGCAGTAGAGGCGACGATTCAGCGGAGTCCGGTGGCGGGGGCGCGGGGTCGTCGCCCCGGTCGGAGGAGGGCGGAGTCCCGCTCGGCGTCCGCGGGCACACCTCCTCCGCGTCTGTCAAGAGCGAGAGTCCCGCGTCTCCCCTACCGCACGGGCTGCATACACCCGCACATCAGGTGAGATTTTCAGTTCAGAGAAAAACAAATTTGAAAATTGAGGCGGTATTTGCCATTTTGCAAATGATTTCAAAGTTTGGAGTTTTCAATATACATTTGTAAATATTTTTTTTTATTTTTATCAAATCTTTAAATTAACCTTGTTTTCCAGTAACAGCTGAGTTAAAGCAGCAAATAAAATAAAAAGTCATGCTTAAGCCATTTATTATCGAGGATTCAAAATGGCAATTTCAATTGTATTCTGATTGCATCAGTCCATCATCATTGCATTGCATTGCAGGATTATTGTGATGTGTAAGACACGTTTTAACATACGGAAACTTTTGTGTAGTTATCAGCTCAGTGTGGGGGAGACTTGGACTTCGGCGGCGCTGGGCTCGGCGGGTTCAGTGACGAGAACGGCGCTCCCTACTTCAGGCTCGACGGAGAGGTACTCACTTATACGATATACAATAGTCTTATTCGTATAGCTATGTTCTCGAATAAAACCAAGTAATAGTCTTATTTATTGATACTCTTGCTATTGTTCTGTGCGAAGTCGCTCATATAAATTCATGGGTATGAATTCTCTAGTCACGTGTATGTACCCATTCAATTGAGACATTCATTTCATTCACTCAATTCTGATTTATTCAGTCATTTCATTCATTACAAGCAAATTCCCTATTTCCGTATGATTTTGTTTAAGTTAAAGATCTTCGGTCCAGCAGATAGTTGTTGGCTTTATCAGTTTTCAATATTATTGGTCATTTCTAAAATCTTTCTGAAGTTTTAGCTGCACAAGCGTTACAGCTCAACCTAGCTGCTTCGTGAGAAACATCACGTAGATCTGGATTTGGCGCTCGCATGGTATAGGAAAAATAATGGTAGACGCTTTCGCAGTTGGAGGGCGAGGTAGTGGGCGAGGTGGGGCAGCTGCCGCTGATGCTGCGCGCGATGGTGGCGATCGGCGAGCCGCGCGCGCACCCGCTCGCGCCGCACGCGCCGCGCCTGCCGCACAAGGGCGCGCTGGGCCGCCTGCTGCCGCCCGCGCACGCGCATGCGCCCGCGCACGCCGCCGACCTGGGGGGCGGTGGGTACTTCTATTACGTGAACTCACAGACCACTCTGTAGAAAAGCTTATTATGATATTACGATTTTTCCGGCGTAAACAGTTTATTATAACTGTATCTATACTTAATATTGTCAAGCGCAAGAGTTTGTTTGCTTGAACGCGCTAATCCCCGGAACTACTCAGGTCCGAATTGAAAAATTATTTTTATCTTGAACAATCCATTTATTGAGGAAGGCTATAGGCTATTCAACATCACATGTTGCAAAAACGAGAAAATATTGATTTACACGCGAGCGAAGCCGCGGGCACAGCTAGTCAGGTGATAAATGATAACCATGTAAAAATTTCGTTAAATTCAGCCGTTTTTACGTAATAATCTAGCAAACAAGTAAACAATCACTTCTATGATATCCAAAAACTGCTGTTTTCTTATACATATACATAGATTTCATTAATTGAATGGTTAAATGGTTGTCATTAATGATTTATTGTTAATGATCCTGTTACAGGTGGTGTTCCTGGTCGAACGGAGCTGGGCAACACGAACGTGGCTGTCGAGTTGAAAACCGGGAACCCCAACACGAGGCGGGACTCGGGAATATCGTCCGGGAGCAGCCTGTATAGCGCGAGGTCAGTCACGTTGGTTTGATCATTGTTGTTGTTCGACCTTTTTAATTGGTCCCCTGCTACACCGGGATGATGTAAAAGCAGTAACAGCTTAGATATCGGCTTTCCGCTCCAGGGGTTAAGATATCTCAAAGCACTTCAAAGTTAGGTGCGTTTCTAAAACAAAAATTACAACCTGTATAAAGGTCCCGGGGAAATATGCTTACCTTAGAGTATTTACGGATGTTCTCCAAGTTGTCTGAAGTCTGAGTGCGGTGTGCCTTAAATCTTCATACATCATGGGAGAAGACTCTTTTCTACCGGTAGAATATAGAAGTATAAAATGCTTGATTGCATTATTTTTTTGTAGCATTGTTTCTTTTCCTTTTTTTATATTTCTTTAAGGCCTTTTTTTTAATTGTTTAGTGTTTTTTTTGTTTTTTTCTACTTTTTTTGCAAATAGTTTGTTTTTGTCTCATTTTTTTTTATTTTATGTTTTTTTTTGTATATTATGTGCTGTCCTAATACGATGAATAAATGTTTCTTTCTTTCTTTCTTATATTTTGAACATGGAAGTCTGTTCCCTCCCCCAGGTC
>DWGJ01001480.1:0-19700 GCA_018246895.1 Aspitha aspitha aspitha
CGGGCAGTAATGAATAAATCAAAACTACTGGATCGATTTTAGTCATTTTTTCAGTGAGTGACATAGGCTATATATGTTATACCCGTGCGAAACGGGGCGGGCCGCTAGTTTTTAATAACTTTTATCAAAACGAAGGTTATGCAAGCGCGTATTGGCGCGCAATCCGATCGCCACCTGACCACGTATCCTTACATGGAGCAGTCTCACTCACCTTGTGTCTCATACAGAGCGCGTGTCCTAGTGCGCTGTAGCTGTTCGCGCGAGCTCGAACCAAACTATCTAAACAGATGTCGCAGGACTCCGGAATGTGCTATTATTAGATTCAAGGTCAGGTCGCTTGCAGTCCTCTCCACTTCATATTTATACTGACTTAATACACGCATGAATTATATTAAATCTATTTGCTTGTTTCTCATAATTTTTGACTTCTCCGCGAGATAGAAGCTATGTTGTTTTTTGAACAAACTAAACAAATCTACAAAAGTATAAGGAATGTCGGCGCGCACTAGTAATATTGGTGGGCAACTGTCATTGTAAATTAATTTTATTGAAAAATTATTTACGAACTACCAAGTCATAAAAGCAATTTTAAACTGACAAAAAGTGTCTACGAACTCGAAAGGGAGAAGGGTCGCTTCACGAAAAATTAATTGGAAAGGGTTGTGTTCACTTCTCACCCCGCCAGGACTTTTCACGCATGACTTTGAAAGTAATCAAGTATTTAATTGTTGAAACTTGGTGCTCCGCTGTGTTGCCAGGGTCGGGGCATTTTTGTTCCGAAATACTGACTTTAAATGAATTACTGAAACTTTAAATGAATAATTATAATTACTGCACAAATAGAAGTACCGTAATATCTTTGAAATAAGAAAATGCATTATCATAATTAGCGCATAATTAACAAACGGCTTGAACAATCTAACCGGTACGCACCTACAATTGCTGTTTGCTAATTAATTTTTAATTAAATTGTTGATATAAATCGTTATATCGCACATATATATCAGTATCGAGTGATCCCATAAAACTCCTTTTATCAACATTTATAGAATTTTATTATAACTTACATTCTATCATAAAGGTTTATTGTTATAACGATTTTTTATTCAAATCTATTTTACGCAGATACAAAATTAACAAATTATATTTCTATTCGTTCAAATCTTTGTTTAATGATGCATGCGCTTACAATTAGGAACAAATTGGAACAAATACTTCCTAAATTTGCGCATCGATTAACATTAGTTCAATCGAGTATTTACATCGACGTTTTTACGAAAAAAGTACTCAAATCGCATTAACACTTATCCGCGTGAAAAAGCCGCTTAAAATAAATTTGCTCATAAATAAGCGTGCGTGCTGAATCAGTAATTATGAGTTCGATTCATATTCAGGGCAAATATTTAAGTGAATTTTTTCATTTGTAATTGTGTAACTCCTTGGTATTTTATTCTATTTTATATAAATTATATGCATGTTTATCAGCTGTCTGGTAGTCATAGTAAGGCTCTGTGTTGTGGTCTAATGGCAACATTTAAAGTTGTCCCGACATGCTCTTATTATATTATTAAAGGGTAAAAAATGCTATTCAATCATGTTTCTCCAAATCTAGTCTGACAATTCTAGAAAGAGGTAAGTTTTATTACGAAAAGGGAAACGTGCATTATATTTGAATGATTATTATTATATGATCATTCGCGTCGTAGTCACGGGCTGGTCATGAATCAAGGTTAAAATCAGCGCTGGTAATGAATCAGCGAAACCTGTCGCGGCCGGTCCGCTTACGGTGAAATTTTAATAACTACGACTTTCTACGGTTTCGGACTGCCGAGGATTGCCACATTCGATTCGATTTTAGTCTGATAACGTATGAGTGATGACATTTCCTTGATGTTGTTAATATTTGGACAACCCTAAAAATTAAGGTTAGTAGCATTCGTTCGAAATTATTCTAATGCTATATGAGATGTAGTTGAAAAAAATATTTTAATGGCAGACGTAACAGTAGCGAAGCCATTTTAATGCTTTTTTTTAAATTTATTTATTACATGAACCATATATAGAAATACAATATAATAATCCGCCAAATCCCTCTCACCATGAGAGGAGACCCGGTCCAGCAGTGAACCATAATAAAGGATATTACAAAATAATAAACAAACAAACAAGATACGCGCGAAAAACATTACCTCTCCTTACAGTCGGGTAAAAAGGGTCGAACAACAATCCGCCAAACTCCTTACAAGTTTATAGGCGGTGGTTTATAAGTTATAGGTTATATTTAGTATAACATTTTGGCCTTTCCATGCCGGCAGCGGCAGCCCTGGGTAGCGCGAGGCGAGGTCCGGTGAGTCACCAGTTCAGTGCACGCTCCCCTGTCTCCCCTCCGCACCGACTCGCGAGCATCGATCAAGAAAAACTCACGGCTTCATTATTATCATCGTTGTCGCATCGCGTGATTATATTCGCTTCGTGGGATTACGCTTCATAAATATGATTATCGCGCCCGATTTTTCAATTCTTCGAACGCGACATTTTGTAAGTTAAACGCAACGCTGAGTTCGTTGGAACGGTACATGATTATACATGTGTCAATAGAGTTACGCATTAATGATTAGTCGGTTGAGAATTTAATTTCGGTCTTGCCCTGATTTAACTGACAAAATACGAGATCTTCTAATGACACCATTTCCGGCTCACTTACCTAATTTATTGCATATATGAATATATTATTAATACATAATATTATATAATAGTCTTCATTTAATCACTTTTTAAAAAGTTCTATGGAAGAAAATTACCGAAAATATCGTCTATGTTCTGCCAACATTAAAATAACATTTTGCCGAAGAACATTGTATATACATACCTGTTGTATTTAGTTACTTTTTTAGTGGATAGTTATTTGTTAATCTTAAAAAAGAGAGTTGCGTCATGTTTAATTACCGAACAGTAGCTTATCTTACAAAAAGTAATTAACTAAGGGGCAGTATAAATAAAGAGTACTTTATTTGATCGTTTCGACTGCGAGCAGCCAGTGTTGCCACAGCGTCGGACGTTTTGACGACCATATGGCGCTCGCCTTGTTTATACTTTTTTCCATCACAATTTTTTCGACCAGCCTTAAGCGCTTACGTTCGCTTCTTTACCATAAATGGTCATGGAAAGGAGCCATGACATGCCACGTACCGTTAAACGTTGAATTAATCTACAATGGGCCCGTTGATTTTATTTAGGCACAGCACAACAGATGGTCGCCATTGTGACAAAATCTGTGAAGTGTTGTCTGTGCATTGTCAGGTTGTATTATAATGAAGAGCATTCTAAAGTTATCTGTATGCGGACTATATTTAGGTTGGTACGATATTGTTGTGATTATTGCAGCAACATGTGTGTTGAATATCGTTCAATTTATTGACTTTTCCAAGTATTATTTACAGGCGGTTTCGTATGTTCTGATATTAAATGAAGTGTAAATACTTACTTAAATATGTAAATACATACTTAAATACGAAATGTAGTTGATAAAGACAGTAGTATCAACACTTTTTCGGTAGTAACAAATTTGAATACGACTAAGTTTTTTTTTGATATAGACAATTTAAACTTGATTTTATCGGATTTTCTCATTCCAGTAGGATATAGCGTGCCACAGCTTTGGTATTGTTTCCGTAAAAAGTAAGTATTCGGGGAATTGGAAAGTGTGAAATGCTTTTTATGAAGTCGCAACACGCCGATGGTTTTTCAAAGTTCGCTCGATACGCGATCAATGTAACGGCTCAATCGTGTTCTTACGTTATATAATACGGAGCTTGACGCATCATTAACTGTTATCGTTGTACATTTTTTATAGCGAAATAATCGCCGCATTTAACGAGAATTGGCATGCAAAGAACTGCGATGGTTTCACGGCAGATTATTAAAAAAAGGTTTAGCCTTTCGTCTGCAATACCTTAACTAGCAGTGCAGTGATAGCCTAGTGGTTTGAAATTCGGCCTCCTACTCCGGAGGTCTGGGTTCGATCAGGAAACTGATTTATTACGTGCGTTTTATAATTGAAATGTAAATATCACTCGCTATAACGGTGAAGGAAACATCGTGAGGAAACCTGCCCACCTTAGAGATGTTATAACGTATATAATATTTTCGGAGGTATGTGAAGTCTACCAATCCGCACTCGGCCAGCGTGGTAGACTATGACCTAAATCCTTCTCAATATGAGAGGAGACCCGGTCCAGTAGTGGACCAATAAATAGGGTCGAACAACAACTTTAACTAACATATATTACCTATATTGGTTGCGATCGCCGTAAACGATTACTTTTCCGTCGTTATTTCTAGCACCAGCTGTCCAAACTCGGCGTTGTAAAAGCGTATACCGCTATGTTCATGCGAAAGGTTGTTGAAGAGGTTCCATTCCACTTGTGTTCACGTCCAATTTTAATTGAAAACATAATCCGTGCGCAGTACCCGGCAGACCGCGACGCCCGCGCCAGTGCGGTAGTAACGAGATACCGGACGGTAACCGCAAAACAAATATAATCTTAAGACCTAATTCACAGGAATAGAATACTAAGTAGCTACAGTTATGATAGAATTTAGCAAGCGTCTAGCGCCTAGCGCCAACTCTATCAGAAAAGATTTTTTTATATACCAGGGCGGCATAACCGGCTGTTACGATTAAGTCTTTTAATTAAGAATTTAAGAAAAGTTCCTAAACCATTTTGAATTTAAAAATTGTGTATTTTGCATCGAATACGTTTTGATTTTACATGCATTGTACATGCAAAGATGTTCATTACAATAAAAATGTCATTTATATTGCCGCGAAAACGGCGTGCAATTTGCAATACGTATGAATGTCGATGAATATAAAATATTGTTGTTTTAGTTCGTTCCGATAATGTCGTCTAATTTATTTCATTATCGTGTACATATTTTACGACCGTCCTCCTCATATTGATACAAGTTATTGTTTTCATCAATTTCAGCGGATTGTATGGAAAAAAAAGGAAGTACTAATATTTAATTTACATGAGCTACATATATCGGTGAGGTGCGTTGGACATATACGACGTTCTCAGGCAGCGATCGTTCGGCTTCCAGAAGTGTAACTATCGTAAGGTCATCTATTTCTACGCGTGCAGTTTATATCGAAATGCCACTTATATATTATTAGAGATGGGCAGAGTCCAAGTTACCGAAATACCGAAAACAGAATGTCACACTTTAGCAGCAGCAAGTATTCGACTGAGACACTCATTATGGTGTAAATAGTGAAATTACTCGCGTAATTTATCTTATTTGACGTTACATTTTGGTTGGTATGACCCAATAGTCTGCAAGTAAGGCAGTCGCGCTTTAAATTTAGAAAATCCTTATCGATAACTCGGCAGTAGGTATTCTGCTCTGAAATCGATACATTCGGCCGATTACCGGTTATTGAAAAATCACCGAGTATGCCGAATAGTATGCCGAAGAATTAAAACTCTTTTAAACAAAAACCCGGTCCAGCTCTATAAATTATGAATGTTAGTATGACAGATTATACAGATACAGACAATATGATAGATAATTAACAGATCATGTTCAATAAATAAATGCTTGTTTTGCTTTAAAAATATATCTGCAAACAATAGGCATTTTCTAAAGCAGGGCGGGCGGTTTATCTTAAACTGTGCCTCACTTACCATCAGTTGAGGTCGCAGTCAAACGCAAGCTGTTTACACAATAAAAAAAAATGTATGACGTTATATTTATATCAGTTGTGTTTGACGTATAAAATGTTATGCGTTGATCAAACAATTGAACGGCGAATTTCGGGGAGTTATGAAATTGGTTATTACGCAAGAGTCGCGATCAACATCTCTCAATGCTTCGCATTAAGCAAGTTATGCGTACAGTCAACATCCCAGAACTCGTTCTGCGAGCTCCTCTTAACCAATACATAATAGCCAACACGACGTAAGACGTCTGCCGGGTTATATAAAACTGGAAAAGTATATTATCAACTAGTTTCCAATTCCAGCCGCCATAACGGAACAAACACGCGTAATTTCTCAGATTAAATTTCATTAAACCGCTCATAAAATGTTTGACATAACATGACAAAATCGTAAAATATTGTACTGCGCGATATTCTGATTAATTTACAACTATTTCATTGCATGTGAAAAAAATGTGTAGGAATGATGTAAAATTTGTAAGGCATTCAGTTAGATTACCGACATTAGCAAACCGTTTTTTTTTAATCTGTTAAAATCATCTTTATATGACGGCTGGTATATACTTGTTCTTTTCTGTATCAACAGCCAACTTAGTAATAAAACTAGTCAACATATTTATCGTAGGGTCAAAAACAAACAGTAAGCGAACATCCCAAACTTATTGATACGAATTATTGCCCACTTTTTACTTCCATTCGTTCGTTGCGCCGATAGAAAAAAGCTGAGAGTTAGAGAATAGATTGTACAAATTCGCTGCTTTTCGTGAATACTCGCACAATCCAAAATCCACATTTTGCAGGGTAGCCATTTAAAAATTAAACAAAATAAACCAATATTTTAGTAAATAACCAATCACGAAACGACATTTTTTCGCGCCATTATGCCGTTTTGGCCGTTATGAATGTCAGTCTTATTGAGTATGAAATAAGGAATATTTTGGATTTATTTGTGTTATAAACTGGTATTTTCAAATATTTGATTTATGCTAATATTCATGAAAAGCAGCGAATTGTTAAATACTGTAATCAACTGTAAAATGCATTGAACACTGTGAGGATATGAAAAGTATACCAAACATGGCCAAAAGTATCGATAGCGTGTGACGAGAATTCACACACACATAAATATGATAGTCTGTATCTCGGAACAGCATCCTCGCTACTAAATTAAAATCCTCAACGCGATAACTGGTGAATTCTGTCAATTAATTTGATTCATGTAGTACGAACTGAGTGATGCGATTTTAGTGTCATGTTCCTGATAGCACACGATTTATAGCTTTGTAGTTTGACGTCGCAGCGGACGTCGTTTATATTAAATGCGACAAAAATGCCGCACGAGAAGTTTGAAAACAAGTGGAATGTACTTTTCAATGCAGTCTTGATTATCTCTGAACATAATTTATTGCATTTTTATCTGTGTTTTGCTTCCTTCGGCCACGCGTATGTGCTATACCTAATTATGATATTGGCAAGTTTGCAGCTGATTATAAAAATAATTGTACATATTAATTGTTTCACAGAATTGTTAAGCGTTTAAATTACATTTATTTTTAAATAGGTATTCCGTATATTTTAAATTATTCCACATTTGCGACGTCAAATATATACGAGGGAAAAATAAACGAAGACAAATTCAACAATCATAATGTTTTTGTTTAGCTCGCTTCCGCAAAATGGCTGGCCGGAAAAAAGCAGTCGGCTGAAAAGGTTGATTACTTTTAAAAGTAAATCCACCCCACATCCACATCCTCCGTCGAACAAAAGATTGTTTCCCTCCCCACAGGATGTATTCAGATTTAGTATACATACGCAGTGCGCGGCAACCGACGACAATGTGACCGTCGAATTTCGTATGCCGCTCGTGTACGCGCTAGCCGCTGCGATTGAGCTCCGCCGAGGCTTGAAAAACTCCTATTATAACAGTAGCCTAGCGTTCACCTAGCAACAAACTGCTACTTGAAATTTAAAATACTACACATTCATAAAAATCAACATATTATTCACGATCCTTCCACTCCGTGTTGACGACTTGTGAGATTTATTTTGTATCTCGACTCTGCTTTGAAGTAAACTGACGTAATACGGGTTTCAGGAATTGTTTGTGTACGGTTTGATAGTTGCACGCCGTTCATAATAGGTATTAAGACTGGTCGTAATCAGCAACGAGAACTATGGGTACTCGGCTAAATCTAATGGAAGGAAACAGTATTAGGAAGTTTTAGAATTTTCTAGCGACAGTTTAATGTAAATGAAATGAAACTCGGTACAAATTAGTTTGATAAACCTATCATCAAACAGTATGGACGATCTACTTATAAATTATTGAAATTCTTTGGTAATTTCATACAAACACTAACGGCAATTTGCGTCACGCTCACAGATGTCACTTTGTGAATTATTCATGTGTGTGAACACCTGCGCTGAGCTTTATTTACTTCAGTTAAATCTTTATTTATTGTTAAGGATAATTTAAAAATTCATATCTAACCAAAATACATAACATCAGGCGGTCGGTAATGATCGGTCAGGTACATAAATTATGTCAATCACATTTTTATAAGGCGAGAGAAAAAACAAAATATGATTACATTCAAAGATGTTGTTTAAAGACAGGGAATGTCGAAAAATCGGGTCAGAGGAATTACTAAAATACAAAAATGAAATGAGTATTTTAAATACTCAGGATTCAAGTAAAATATGAATACTATAAATAGTAAGAGGTTTCTCTCTTCACAGACAACAATAGAAATTTCCATAGACGAAGACTATTAGAAGTGACGAAGCTATGGAAATGAGCGTTAAGTTATATAAGTAGTTATAATTCATTATAGTAAATCCTCTGGGGTATCCTACAAATCAAATTCAATTTAAATGAATAAAATACGAATAAAAATGGCATTCGAGTAAACAAGCACAGTCGTCGATACTTTTACAGGTCACGTATGCCAGTTTGCATGTAAGTATGGCGAGTGAGTCAGCTCGGCGCTACTGTCGCGCTGCCGTTCATAAACAGTTATTTCAATTACCAACACAGCCAGGCTAAACATTTAATTGTATAAAGTATCATAACACGATTGAATGGGGTAAAATCTCGACAGTTTTACTATTACTTTAACTTTCTTGAACATTTTTAAATATTCCAATCTCAATTTGAAATTTAATTTTGTTTGTTAACTTAGTCAAGCTGCTAAAATACAAACTATCCATGTAGAACTATTTCACTTGCTATGAATGATCCTCCAAATTGGACAATTATAGTCGTGATATAAAAATGAAATAATTGCTTGTTTTACGTTTTAAAGAGATCATCAATAAAGAAAGCGTCGTTCTAACCAAACCCAAACAGATAAGTGGGTATCGATTTGCAGGCTTAGGCATGTTAATGTGTTTACGCACGAATAGTCGATGTTTCATCGGAAAGTAGGATGACTCAACCATTTCTTTGTACGAGAGCACAGATTACACATAGGTAGGGGCGCGCCGATGGCCACTTTTTATGTTATCTGTGACAAAGTCACTTGTAATCGCTATTTACATAGTTTAGCAACAATAAAATATATTATCGCTTTGTGTAGTTGTTTTCTTTCTTAACTAAGTGTTTTTAATAATCATTTTCTACATATTTATAACATACTGAAATATATTTTTCATACTATTAAATGGGGTATACATCTCGTAGATATTCCAATGCGATTTCATACAATACATTAATTCATTACAAAATTGCTCGTCCTCACGTAAGAATTTTAAACTTTTCATTACTATGTTAGCTGCTGACAATCGGGGAAAATAATTTTTATCCTGGCAACGTTTCAAGCGAAGTGTCGAGCTTGACGTAAGAGCCATTTCACATAAGGGCTCTTTATAAAGGAACAAGGGTATCTTCAGGAACTATCAGACTCATAAACCTAGAGCTTCTCTTTGAAAATATGTTTAAAAATGATCGCAATGTACACGGATAGCGTTCAAGCTAAAATATCATAAATTTCAACAGTTTAGTTTCACGTGCGAATACAGAATAACGTATTAATTTGAAAGATTACCGCTTAACACGTTACATATGAATATGAGTGTCATTCATCTAAATTCTATCTTGGCTTTAAAGATCTAATCTTAGTTTCGATATTTTCAGAACCCCAAAAATGGCCTGCTCAGTCAGCGACACCCCTGCCCTGAAGGACCTGCCCAAGGTGGCGACGGATCTCAAGAGCCAGCTCGAGGGGTTCAACACCAGCTGCCTGCGCGATGTGGACACCAATGAAAAAATCGTGCTGCCATCCGCTGAAGGTATACCTACATGTCCATAACGTTACATTCTAAAGGATAAGTTGAGCAGTTTATATAAATCCCGTATAATCATGCTGTTCTCATACTATTCAGTATGTGAAGATGACCACATGTTATCTGATAGCCATTGCTAGGTGAAAAAATAACAGATAAGCAAACAGTTTCGTGCTTATAAGGTTTTTATGAGTATTAAAAGTGTTTGCGATGCGATGGTACAGAAAAAATAGTTCAATAACTAACGTACGAGTAATAAATTAAATGGGAGACACGAAGCTATCGTAAAATTCAATGTTGGTTTCCATAACAGATGTAGCGCAAGAAAAGCAACACACGGCACTCCTTCAAGGCGTAGAACAATTCCCTATATCTTCCTTACGGAAGACGGATACCGTCGAAAAAATCGTACTACCCACCGCGCTAGGTATTGGGTGGCAAAACGCGACACTAATAATTCACAGCTAGTCTAATTTCATAGATCACTGAGTTTGCCTTTGTACCACTACTATTTTTTTATTCATTTAAATATCATAACAATCATAAGTCCTGTTTAACTTTGACTACGTTTGTTGGCAACACCGACCGCCTAATATTAAGTCACCTGTGTGCCCGTTGCCTTTATGGATCATGTTCAAATTAACAATAATAGATAAATTCGAAAGAAAGCTGTCATATTAAAATGTATATTTATTGCGTTGCAAATCACCATCAAATAGTTGCTTTGATGTTCCCATCGCCTTTTAACAGTGTGTTCAAGTTTATTAACTTACGGACCTTATTTATTTTCGGCTTACGAGTCTAAATATACGTATATCAAATATAAATATACGTATTATCAACTAAAACCTTTTAACGTTATTATCTTGGTGTTTCACTCAAACGAATAATTAGCATGGATATTGTGAGTAAAATTGTTTGTTCTTGAAATATTTCATTATTTTAAGTCGTATTGTGAACGCTACGTTATAATAACCTGTATTCTTATGTCAAACGCATAATACGTAGAAAGGTTAATGTGGTTCTGTTTTTAAATTCGCAGATGTTGCCACTGAGAAAACTCAAAAGTCCTTGTTCGATGGGATTGAAAAATTCGATGCCACCAGGCTGAAGCACACCGAAACTCAGGAAAAGAACCCGCTTCCTGACAAAGATGGTATGATTCATTAACGGTTATTTAACATCCATATATTGCACTTGCATGTTACCTTATTTAATTATTTATCTTTTTACCTACTGAATATTTGTATACACCTCGAATGTATAATTAGCCTCCGTTATAACCATGCTCTATCCTGTTTTGTATTCACTTGCGAGCCGAGCACGCTTTTCCTTATAATTATTTAAAATATAATATCCTCTGAAATAGTATATAATATGGCATGTCGATGTTCCATTAGTGATATGACGCGGTCCGAATCCATGGGATTTTAATAATACTTTGGTCTTTTTAACCAATCGTGTGAAGTAACACGAAAACAGGACTCGGAGGCGTCTATTAGCTTTCTTATTGGATGCATACAAGCTTGTTATAGCGTATTTATATTATTTCGCGGCGCACGATTTGCTTGGTACCAGTGGTCGCGGCCGAGAAGGCGCACCAGAACCTCCTGGACGGCGTGGAACAGTTCGACAAGAGCCAGATGAAGCGCGCCACCACCGAAGAAAAGAACTCCTTGCCGCCCATCGAAGGTTTTCATTTTACGCTTTGTTTTCCGCTCACTATGCGCGTTCACTGCACCGTTGCCTGCGTCTGCTTTCCTTGGGTTCGTATTGTTCAAGCTGAGTTAGGTGATAAAAGCACAGAAAACGGACGTTGCTATTATACTGTGTGTCTTTGAAAATTAGTCACAGAGTATAATAATGAGTTCATCGTGTACCGTAACAATATAGTGTTTAATTAACAAAACAATTGATGTTAAGTCTTATTATGGATACAATACAGTCGACGTACTAGCTTCAGTCTGTTACAAGCAGTCTTTCTTTATTGTTCCGGTATGAAAAGATATACCGAGCGTTCTAATTTAGTCATTTTGACCGACCAACAGACTTACTTTTGACCGATCGCGGGAAAATATTAATAAGGTTCTTAAAATAATAGAAACAAATATTAGGTAATACTTTACCAGCTGTTAAAAACAATACCCGGCATTACAGTACTTGTATATATAGTATTCTTCCACAATAAGTACTTTGTGTGTAATTTATTATAACCTTGTTCCACTATCTGTATTCCATTATGACTCCATTCCAAGTGTAACTGATCCTTAAATGGCTCTAAGATCCTCGTTTACAGTTGATTGGAGTCTATCTAGTGATCACGTAGGCTGAGCCTTATATAGCGATGACAGATGGCCATCATACCTCGTACTTACAAAGGTCTTCTATACCCGTAGTACGTGTCGGCAGTATTAATGCTTGATTGAGTTAATTCTTCAATTTGCTGATAATAAAGGAAACGAAACTAAACAATCACACATTTGATACAAATATGGCCGACCTACAGTTCTATTTTGGGTCCGTGGTGGGTGTCGGTGAGTTATATTTAAAATTGTAATGCACTTCTCTTGTGCTATTTGGAGAAATGCTGGAAGCTATAATAATATCTTGGCTCAGTGGACCAGTTTCGTGAGTTAGCACCGTTCTAAATGATATAAATGTTATAGACACTTTTTTCATTATTTTTTATTCCCGAAGTAGCAAAGGGTCTGTCAAATGCCTGTTTTATATTATTGCAACGCACACTACCCTTACCATAATAGCATTGATTGTATGAATTGTATAACAGATGTCGGGAAATTCCGATAAACAAATCAGACCAATGCGTGTTTTCGGTCCAGTCTTTGCTCTAGCTTAACCTGCATACCGAAATAAAACTACAAATGCATTTGTGTATTAATAAGGCACAATATGCAGTTTAAAATAAGTGCAACAGTGATAATAAACCGATGTTTCCTGCATCCTACTTAGTATTTCAATTTTTCACATATAGAATAAGTTACAAAACATCATTACCTACTTTTGTATAAGCATTAAGTTACTGCTTAATACTAATACTTTTATTTTTCTATCAGCTATTAAGGCGGAGAAGGAGAAGAATCAGTTCTTGAACGGCATCGAGAACTTCGACCCCACTAAACTGAAGCACACGGAGACGTGCGAGAAGAACCCTCTTCCTACCAAGGACATCATCGAGCAGGAGAAAACGGCTTAAACGCCCATACCAATTATCCGCGTATATATTAATCGCTAGTATCGCTGTATTAGACTCATAATTTTAAGTACTAGCCAGTTCGCGGCGTCTGCTGTCTTAACAAACTAATCGGGAAGTTCCACGCGCATGGCAACCCCAGTGCCGACATTGACAGATGACTGTTCCAACGGTCGCATTCAACTCGACCAGCAACGGCCGCCGCGAACTGACTTCTAGATGTAGGAACCAAATTTTCTATGTCACTTTTAACGGTATATATCTTATAAGTATATTTTACGAGCATTTTCATTAATTTATATTCGCTACGAATGAGTAAATGATAAGATTGAGTACTGATTTTCTTTTAAGGCGGGAACACACTGCACTCCGGTATTTGTGTCAACTTTTCAGATTCGCTTCGTGCTTGTGTTCTCTTTATTTTAAGGGAAATAGATTTATTTTTTAAGTGTCGATTCTCGAGACTCGCGTCCTGCGCGGCGTCCGCTCAAATTTGGAGTGTAGTTACCAAGTTTTAATTTGGATTTCGAAATTATCTTCGCATATTATTTGATCGTATATTACGTAGGCTTAGTGGGTCGCGAACGAACAGTAGTTTGATATTAAAATGCTCAACTGTGTATGGGAAAGCTATTTTTTGCAAACATTTTTAAAAACAATATTTTCTTTTCGATAGTGTGAACAATAATTTTTATACTGCCGTATTTCATAGTAATCATGTATACTGATGAGTAATTTTTCAATTTTATAATAATAATATGCTAATAACGATGCCAATAAACCATTTTTATCAGAATTTTGTATGTTTTACAGACGGTGCTTTTTTTATAAATATAGAATGAAAAAATATGTTTTATTTAATTACTCAATTAGATCACTCCGGACATTCTATTCAATTTAAACTGACACAGTACAAAGTACTACTTAATATTTAATTAAATTCATTTATACAAACATCCTGATATGAGCAAGTACGTTACAAAAAAAGTCTTCAAACGGTAGAGTACAAAAATATTCTTACTGTCAATTAAGAGAAATTAGTCAATCATTAACACTTTAATCTTCCAATTTTGGACATGAATGATAACATGCCCAGAATGATAACAAAATATATAACACTAAATAATTTTATGAGCATAGTATATTGCCAGAATCGCTATTACATTATTTTAATATAGCAGCACCTGTTCACTTACTCATTTTTAGCCAGCTATGTATGGGCCCTTATAGATGGATTGACTGAAAACTGCTCATTACACATTACAAAAACCATGCATACAATAAATACAATTTTTTGTAAAAAAATTACAGTGTTGCCAGTATATTATATTAATTTAATAAAATATTTAATCACAAACGCTAGTAGTTCAAAATGAAAACGGGTAAATGGAAAAAAATCCTAGATGTGGGTTAGTGACCAACCAGTTTGTCGATTGTTTTTATGACACCGCTTTAAGCGTCGTTAAATTGCTTTAAGCTGCTGAAAAACAGTCAAAATAGTCTAAAATAAAATTTCGCTCTTATTTATATTTTTGATATACTACATACTACGAACATTCATTGTACACAATAGCTACTGGTGAAAGTAGATTTCCTGAATATCAGTAGGTGGCGGTATCTACTTGCCCTTTTTCACGACTTATTTGCTCCTTCTTCATACCGTTATTGTGACCATAACTCCATATATAGCGCTTAATTTCGAGGCTTTAAACTATATTCAAAATTCACATCAATCCGTTGGTTCATTTGGACATGTTAGAAGGACAAACACACACTTTAAATGTATAATATTTAGATGGATTTATTGAAATCAAGTATATTTAATCATCAATTAGATTTATTGATATAGGCGGCATCTGGGGGGAAAAAACGTAGAGCTGTCCGCTTATAGCTACTTGAATCAATCAAAAGCGATTCACATTTCTATAATCTCTTTTTTTTCACGTACAATAATTTAACTATTAGTTTTTATAAATTCTGTATTTTTAATTTAAAAAGACAACATATAGATATAACAAATAATTTTGAAATTTGTCCAAACGAACGTCTGCCTTTACCATCTAAATTTAAACGATTACATTTTTTATAACCAGAAATCGATTTGTTGTCAGAATCGGAATCTTTTGCCACCGATTTCTTTACAAACAACTCTAGACACACTGGAAACAAATATAAAAACGGTTGCCATTTCTTAGACGAATAATATTATTATTGTAGTCTAATTATACAGTAATTATTTTTTTTATAATATTACTTTCATCACTATTTTGAAGGGGCGAATAATAATAGTTTGCTTTATTATTGATAAATTTTCTTATTTTAGAAACAGAATAATTTACTTTTTTTTAAATGCATCTGGCAACACCGTCTTGCAAAAAATGCTGTTTTGATTGAAGTACAATTTTGATTTTCCTTCCCGCCGGTAACTGTCTTGCCGGTTGCTTTTGGCACATGTGCATATTTCTCTATACTACAGAAAATATAGTTAGTGTACATTAACACATTTCGAAACTAATGCTGACTGGTGGTTAATATTATTCCGGTAAGTGATTTGTTTTTATTTCATAGCGTTGCACTTACTAATCCTTTTGCACGTGTTTTTTTGATTGCAAAACAACCATTTGCATTCAGCAGACAAAATAGCTATGATATGGATTTGCAACTCGAATTCCGACAAGATCCTCGTTATTTTATGAATATATACATTTTGTATCGACTGCACTATGTGGAAATGTTATGTGAATTATTTTTAATTGGGAGCGTCATTTGTTTTTGTTTACCTGCAGATTTTTACGCGTAATACATAATGTCATCCCCGATCCGTTGTCGCGGTCCCTGGAAAATACATAAGTGCGCGTCCGAACCAGACCGCTGGCTGGACGAGATGGGCTTCTTCCGAAAGCACACGGCCAGGGACTCCAGCTGCCTGTTCAGGGCCGTTTCAGAAAACATATATAATACGCAGCGCTACTTTCACAAAGTTCGTCTCGATTGCGTTGACTTTATGGCGTCCGAAAAACATCTTTTCGAAGGGGTAGACACATTTAATTTATTTTTGTTTGTTGTGTTGTTATTGTCGGCGCAGTCTGTTTAATTTTCATTTTATGTTGTAGTCATTGAATTGTCCGTTCGAAAATTATCTCAAAGAAATGTCTAATCCGTCTGAGTGGGGTGGTCTCATTGAAATATCCGCTATGAGCCATCTGTATAGGTAAGAAACCAATTAATACACCTATATATTTCTGTCTTGGTTTATGTGGCATCGATGCAATTGTTAGGGAGTCAAAAATGAAGGCTTGTATAAACAAGATTGCATTAATACTACTTTTTTAGTTATTTGTAAAGTCTTGCTTTTGACTAAAATCTCATCTGATGCTAAGCGAGGTGCAGTCTTATTTATTATTTATGTATTTAGCACACTTGTCTAGAAAATGCCTATCCAAAAAAATCAGCGAATATTACTACTGGTGTTTTCGAATCTGGAAAGATAGTGGGTTGCATCAAGGCGGTTCATTGTAATATAACACAGTTGTACCATGATTTGAGTTAACTATTCTCAGTAGATTAAAGCCAATATGACCCGATAATGCAATGCTCCGCCTTTGCTCATAGTATGTTCAACAAAGACAGTAAATTTATAGAGAAACCTAAATCTTATTGGCTGTTGCAAGTTCCTATTTGACTGTAGAGAAAAGTAATGTCTATTGAAAATGAATTCAAAACTACACTGAGCAACTGTACTCAATAACATAGATGCATATCAAACTCATGTCATTAAAATATTGCAGACGTGATTTTATCATATTTGAAGCAAACAAGGGTCCTCAGACTAAAATATGCAGTGGCTATGGGGACATCATTTATTTGTTTTACTCTCCGGAAACAAAGCATTTTGATGCTGTGTATACCAAAGAATTCATACAGGCATCATCCTTTTGCCAATGTAAGTTATCTTTGTATTTCACTTACTAGACCAGTACCTTCCGTCTTTCTTAAGTACACAACTAATAGTATTCATCCAATATTCCTACTTCCTTTTCACATCCGATATGAATATTTATTTATAGCGCTCGTATATGAAGTTCTGTACGATGGAGTGTACAAGTTGAAGGATCTTTCGTATGCCGTGGAAAAAATGTTACATGAGAAAATGCCCAATAACCACGTTGAGTATTTTATGTCGGAGAATGTTGAGCGTCGTAAGAAGGAGAGAGCTAAGATCTACGTGGAGGCGCCACTCGCCGATGATAAGGACAGGAATAATAATGCTTTGGCATTGAAGTGCAAGCATCACACCGAGGACTTGGAGAGGGCGAGCCTCTTGAAGGAGTCTCTCAGTATCTTTGTGTTCAACCGTAGCCTCATCCAATTGGAAAATGTATGCATGAACTGCTTGAACATCAACAGCGCTAAAGATCTTCTCGATAATGGAATCACACCGTTCCCATACAAAGTTGCGAAAGCATTAGATCCAGATATATATCGCAACATTGAGTTCGACGTTTGGAGCGAGCTGAGACGAGGTACATCCACTTCTGGTGTGTTTCATTATTCTTGGACTATAATGTACAGGAGATTGTCATTTTCCAGAATTACGGTATGGTGCTAGATATTCCGATGGGAGCACGTTGCAAGTCGGTGTTAAATGCTTGTGCAAGTTGCAACCGGACCAGGAATTGGCGTACTACTGTCATATTCAAGAGATGAGTCCGGACGGTGGTCCGTGCCTGGTCTTTATTGAGGAGTTGGGCGAGAAACGTGTGGTGAGCTATGACCAGTTGGAGCCGTTGCCCATTGAAGAGATAAGGCCTTGGGCGCCGCCCTACAGATGCTCCAGGGTGAATTCACAGCTACTGAATCTCAGCCAAATGTTGCAGCAAATAGGTATTGATTGAAATTTTAGTGCAACTCAAAGTTTACTAAATAAGAAAAAATGAAAAGTTTAGGTTCAAAACATTAGGATTTGCAATCTTAAGATTTCGATTCCACTATTCATCAATCTTGTCTTGTTACTAGCTCCTGCATTGTATATCATTACATAATTTCTATTTCAAATCCTGTCAGAATCAAGAGTAATATACTACTAATATTCCATACAAATAGTTGTGAATCTTTGTGATTTTTAATATTCCCAAATCTGTACATTTGAGGAAATTTCTACACAAATGCTACAAAGACATTGGCGACTGGCGTCATATGGAATTATACTAGTTCAGGGTAATCATACATCTATAACGAACTTTTACATCGGCCCCTGCAGAGATCAGTCATTTTTAGGATACCATCATTTGGTAAAGTTATAAATGTCCTAAGGAATTCTATACTTATCATACGTCTCAGGCAACATCACTAGGAAGCAAGGGCTGAGCAAGTCTCGCAAGTCCAAGGTTGAGAACTCGAAGAGTGCTGAAAAGGCCAAGGAACCGGTGCCAATGGATTGGGCGGGGGAGCGGCTTCAAGTGCCCTATTGCACCGGCTATGCGTACCCTCTATACCAGCACGTGGGCTACGGGAACGTTGAGCCACAACCAGTTAGTTGCAATTTCAAGTTTTTCAGTAGATTCTTTGTTGCGATACTAAAGCATATCACTTGATCGTATTTCAAATGATTTTGTTGAGGTCATGCGACGTAAATGAATCTTCACCCCGTCTGTCACTCGGCTCATTGTCAGCCCGACATTCATCTTGAATTTTTTTTGGTTTCCTGTCTGAATGGACAATGGCATGTGTTAATCTGTCAATCGGGAATAATCTATCTATTAGTGAATGAGTTTTTAGAAACTTACCGTCAGTTTCAGATATAATCCGATACAAAAATAACACAAAGTATTTTATCTATATTTCTCTACCATATTACTGTTCTATAAGTATGTACACTCATTTTATAATTCTCAACCTTTTATCAGAAAATGCTATTAAGCATGAAATACGTTTTTTGTATATGTTTTTGCTCAATAATGTATAATTAAATAAATAAGCATTAGTAAAAAAATAAATTAATCTTATCCAGATACACAAGTATGTGTAACTTATGATTATGAACACATTTAAATTCATTGTAGATCGTTTTATTAGTCAAGTTCAGATGGTAAGAACTTTCTGTAAATTAATATTAATATTAAAACTATATAAATCGCAGTGAACAAATTGTGATGTTTAATCATATGCCGCGTCGCGACGCTGACCCTTTTCGTCTGCGCGTAAATCGTCCCTGTGCTTCTTTAATTTCAATAGCAGTGCCCACGACGGATTACTAAAATAGGGTCCGATAGGTGAATCTATCTATATATTTATCTATCTGAAGGGCGCTCAACTATTACAAATTAACACCGCTTACTTTGTATATGAAAGGGTGCATATTCACGATACGAGCAAAGTGATGACAATATTGAGTGACTGACTTGAGACCCTGACTGCAAAACCGGAGCTCGTGGCTCCGATTCCCACCCGGGACAAACATTTGTGTGTGCAGCACATTTG
>DWGJ01001481.1:0-19697 GCA_018246895.1 Aspitha aspitha aspitha
ACGCGATTGGCGGAAATCACCTCTCCGAGCGGGAGGCGCGAGACAGCCCAATAGGATGGGAAATGGTTCCGAAACAATACAATTGAATAATACAAAAATAATAATTGAACACGAATTCGACATGCTTCTTACTCGCATGTGATATAATTGACAATAAATAATACCTACAGAATTTTTGCCATGAACAGTATTTGTAGTTAAATTTATTATTTAGTATGACTAAACAATTTTACAACATGGCAATTAAATTCATTAATTGATACAGATACAGAGCGCGCAGTTTTAAATTGATTGCGCCAAATAACGTTTTCACATTTTTTAATTTACGAACTATGAAAAATAGGTATAGGACATGTGTCCGCATATTCACAGTCGTATCTTACAGCCCTGTTGCTATTTGATACTAACTATTAGTTTCATTCCTCCTTTACGGGGTTGGTTACAATTACACTTGGACGGGATCTATCACTTGTGCCGGCTGCCACCTAGTAAGTTACCTTTTTCACCTAAAAAAACTATGATCTCATATACGACAGTAATCATTAATAATAGAAACAAGTTAATAATCGCTTCATTGAGTACGACCAGAGAATTCCAAATATGAATGAGTTAAATGAAGGTAATAGGTTCAATAGACAGAATAACGTCATGCACGGTTCTTGCACTTTGGAATCGTTCTCTGGTTAATTTATCGGAGCGAAGGTCAGAGTTGATTGTATATCACATCACACGCGTACTTATTTTATAGTCGAAGATCATGAGACTAATAGGTTATAACAACAATGATTGTTTCAATCAGATAGGGTACACAATGTATGGACATTAGTAGTAAATTTGTAAATGCGTTTATATAATAATATCAGCTTAAAACACATACATTAGAATGCTATCGTTACTATGTTATTCAGATTATTTATAATTGCTATCAAATATGAGATTTGTTATTGCAGAATGACATTTTCTGCATTTTTTTCGACATTCGATTTTAATCTATCTGTATACATATGTATTATTTTTAAATAGTCCTTTCATTATTTGCATAAATACTATGGCGGTCTACCGAGTGGCTCCAGATTTGCGAGATTGATTACTGACCAGCCAAATATCTAAATGATGAATTAAAAATGCATTTGGAGCTTGTTTGTTAGAATACTGATCGTTGTTATTGAACAAATGAAGCGAACTAACTAAAGATACCATCTTATGACTTCTAATTTGATAGTGAAAATTATATTCATCATTTGGGTTATAATTATAAACAGTATAATGTCAAGTACGTGCTTGGGGCTTTAAAATAGCAGTAAGGGTTACGTAAGATTTACATTACTATCGAAACAGCTGTTATAATAAACTTCACACTATTTGTTTTCGCATCCATAATATTAAGAACTAAGTAAACAGTGTTGAAGAAAAAGACTATAAAAATTAATTAAATAATATCATAAAAAATAATTAATATAAGATCTAAAAACTGGTTCCGTTTCTAAAATTTATACAACAGTTGAATAAAAAAATTGAATTTATTAATTAAAAAGTTAATATTATATACAATATTTACAAGCTACATAATATATATTCCATATCACTTTCAATGTAATCTTAAAATTATATTTTTCTTATTAAGTAACTCTAAATTCGTCCACGAAAAGACACGATTTCGAAAATCGATGTGTCAAATATACTCGAACGGTATATGGCAAAGCCTTCGAATGACTAATAAAGGAAGTTGTGGTAGACACAATACAAAGAATATTGCGAAGGGACTGAAGAGTATGCAGGTCCCTAGCCACGCCATGAGGAACCAAGTGGGCAGGATTGTCACTTGTTCCAACATTATAATCTCGGTGGTTCCAGAAAGTTCATATTTAACCACTATGTCTAGGCGTTAAGAACTACTGGTACTACTTGGAGTCCTTAAGGAGCTGGCTCTCGATGCGTGTTCAGTTACGAACGCCATCTGGAAGCAAAAACAGTTACGGTCATTTGTGTTATTCATATTATCACCATTGTGAATTGGTCAACAGGAAAGAGAACCATATAAAGATACACCGCCTCCGAAATTAGATTCATTATTGCGCATGTGACATGTTTTTACCCATTATAATCACCTCGGTGGTGAACTAACGCAAATGAACCAAATAGTTTCTATAGATGTGTAACATACAAAACTAATTTTATAGATACGTTTCAAAGCCTATGAATTGCTCGGAGCCCAGACCCGAAGACCATTTTATACCAAGAATAAGATTGAGATGTTATTCGTTTTTAAAAACCAAGTAATGTAAAAACAAAACGGTTCGGTTTTAATCTGTTGCCACAGAACCCTGACAAGACTGGGTGCGGTCAGCCACTTTTTAGATTACTAGTATCTGCAAGCTGCGACCTTTAAGAGACCTATCAGTGAACCAGTAGGTAAAAGTTTCAAATCACTAGAGGAAAAAAGAAACATTTCCCAACTAAATGCAAATGTTTAGCGTAGGTATGTTGCAAAGTCAGATAGAATGCTTTACTAACATGTTCTTCAGAGATACGAGTAAAAAGTTACTATATAAGTTAACAGAGACATGTTACGATTCTGTTTCGAATACTAATTTTTGCATAAACAATAATTGACCGCGTTCATTACTTACACGTTGCTGATATTTAATTTCACGCATGTTCTTCAAATCTGGTCATACAATGACAAACATTTAATTTAATTCTTGCTTAAAAAAGAATTAAGAATCAATAAAAAGTTATTTCACTAGCGCGTTCATTCAGTTCAAATTGTTATTACATATATGTTACTAAATCACCTATAACAGTTGTACATACTTTGTAGCAAAATTTGTTTATATTTACACATTAAATAAACCCTAAATCCGCAGCACACAGTTCTTAATAATGTTATCTAAGATATGTGTAGTCAGTTTACTAACTCTCACTAGGCCATACTAAATTTTAAGTCATCATTCCGTCAGTAGACATAAGTGTAACGACAGAATAATGAAAATGATTAAAGCGTGTAACACCAGTATTAAACCAACGGGTATCTTTTTGATATCAAAATTATGTATAATTTCGTATTAATAATAGAACAAAGCGGTCTCAAATTAATCTCAATTAATTTCGTCTGGTTTGCGAGACCTTGATTCGTACTTATTCGTAATCTTTCAAACGATAGATAAATACGTTGGAGATATAATAATATCTTTAAGGAAATCTCACACACTGGCCAAAACCAAGTACATATTGACCTTCCTTTACAAAGATTTAACGTGGTGAGGAATACGTCCTCATGAATATGTACATATATACAATATACTTGTATGTACAATGTACTTTATTCAACACAAAATTTAAGATACGAAAGACAAGACGTAATATATCCCTACATATGAATGCAATGCTAATAGCGTCGTTTGTAAAATTTTACTTTACGCGCAAAACTCTGTCAAAATGTTTGCCGTAATTCAAAATTCGTCATCTAATGTGACACCTCCAAACCACATCTCGAATAACGTTATAGAATTATAATTATAGTTACTTGATATAGTTATAATTACATTAATCACGAATGAGACAAAGCAAGCTAAAAATGTGGGGCCACGTGTAGTTTGTACATGTGAAATCTTTGGCACAGAAAGATAGAGTCAAATTCCATTCAGGAAATATACATGTAGAAATTATTACAACTCTTTGTTGCTTTGTGATGCCATATATAGTAAGACGTAAGTGGGGTTGAATGACGTATTGAGAAACATATTGCCCGAAACAGGCAATTGTCTATTTTACGCGACAATTATTAAAGTGACATACCGACGCAAAATATATAATTTAAGAATATTAAGATGATGAAAAATAGAGAAATGCTTATAAGATTAAAAATTATTCATAAATCAAAACATGTTAAGTACTATATTTAATAATATCAGTAACATACATGTAAATGGAGTCAAACAATATCTTTTCGTAGCGTAGGGCAATCATGTCAAGCATAATTCATCAATTTAGTGTGCATTACGTGGGCTCTGAAGCGTACGTACCTACTCGTAAACGTGTTTAAACGTAAAAATAAATAAACATTATATATTAATATCGACACATACTGGCACAATACAATTGCCACTACTTTCATTAGAGATAGGCAGGGACTAGGAATTTTCGGACGGCTACGGTCTTTATTAAATTCTTTCGCCTATTCTATATGTATTTATGTATTCTATGTATTTCATCAAAGCTGTTACACATGCTCGCCTATTAGAGGTTCTCTTGATATAGTCTTCTTTTAGTACGTCTTTTACTGTCCAAACTGGATATATGTATATGTATACAAAGGTCTATCAAATATACCTACATATTATATATTAATATATATAATAAATATGGTTATAAAACGAAAGGTTATCAAATGTTATCAAGTTATATACCATAGGGGTATTATTATCTATGTTTATACTTATGACTCTACGTACATAATAAAACATTTAAAGTAATTCGTATTGAAGTAAGTCACAATACATCGATAATTTTGTACAAAAGTTTCTTTAATATCTTGTAACAGAACGACTATAAAATATATGCGTAAATGAAATATTTTATGGAATGAATAATTGCTACGTGTTTCATAATACTGTCACTGTTATCGACTACCCTCTGGGTGTAGTGGTTAGAGACCCTGACTGCTTAACCGGAGGTCGTGCGTTCGAAGGACCCAGGACAAAAATGTCTGTGGTGATTATTTGTTCAGTGCGTGGATTTGTTCAGACCATATACACGCGTGTATGTACCTATATAGGTATATCTATTTAAGTATTATATATGTGTGTTGTTATCTGGTCGCCATATTATAGCTCCTAATTTGCGATTGACGTACCGTCTAGAATTACTTGAAATTGTAATTCGTTTTCGCATCAACCCCAACTGCGAATTAATTTATATAAACAATAACAAAATTGTGTGTAGATTACGGCCAAATTTGATTTCATTATAATAAATTATTAATTATTAATTATTTATTGTTGAACGTTACAAAGTTTCGCTAACTGACAGATCCATTAACGCACAGTCCCTTACTGAACGAACCAAAGTATAGGAAATTGATAACTCATAAGAAATCAATAAATAGACAGCATTATTTATTTAAGCTTCCACGCGATTGATGTCGTGACCAGAAATGACTTTTATAATATTTGGCAATGGCATTCTATCAGTTTAATAATCACGCATTTATAAGATGCTGAATGGAGTCGAGCCAATATTCGAGAAGAAATTTATATTTCGTCTCCTCGAGATCTTTTCCGTTTAGCAATAACTTATAAATACATTTAATAAAACTTGTCAATTTTAAGTTTACTAATCACTACATTTTATAAAACAAAGTCGCTTTCTCTGTTCCTATATCCCTATGTATGCTTAAATCTTTAAAACTACGCAACAGATTTTGATGTGGTTTTTTTTATAGAGCGATTGAAGAGGAAAGTTTATATGTAAAATAATCATGGTATAGGGAAAGGGGAATTGTTTTACTCCTAATTTAACGCGTGCGGGCCACGGGCGGTAATGAATAAATCAAAACTACTGGATCGAGTTTAGTCATTTTTTCAGCGAGTGATATGGGCTATATATTTTATATTTTATACCCGTGCGAAGCCGGGGCGGGCCATTAGTGTTTAATAAGTAACATATAATATTAATATATCATGTATGTATACATATATCAAGAGTTTTAATAAAATGATTTTACATTTATATGTATTGTAAGTGTAAAATCATAGAATATGTGGTGGACCCCGTTTCTATTTATTGGTTTTTATCAGGACTCCATGATCCATGAACGCAAAGTATCACTTAATTTTGTATGTAAGTGTACGCTATCCTGAAAATAGAGCCTGCTCTGGTAAATATTTGTCGTAGTTCCGTGTGCCACTTGAACTGTTCATTAATAAAATAATTTTGTTTTCCGCAGGGACGTGGTATGCATCGTTAATGAATGAAATTATCCAGAAAATAAACTGTATAGTTAAATTGAAAGTCATGTGAGAATGAATAGCCCTGCTGTTTACGAGTATGTTTAAAACATTTGGGGCGTAAATTGTGACTGTATTGTAAGAATATTTTTTTTCACACATGGCAATATGACCTTACATTCAATAAAACCTGTGTTCTGGTAATAAACAAGGTACATGTATCAGATTTCTAAATACATTTAGATGATTTTTTGCTAAAACTCTTAGCGAGTTTTGGTAAACAACACAGTCCTTACAAATAACGTTTCGAGTCTCGACCGTGAAGTGTCATTGAAGTTTCTCGAGTGATGATCAGTGTCACTGACAAACTTTGGCGCTGAGTGCTACGGATATTAATTACGAGGACCCACCTCTGCATGTTGGCTACCACAGTCTGCTACAGCCCTAACATTATTGGCAATTAATACATTTATACCAACATCGAATACCAAAACTAAAACTTGTGAACTTCTCAAAGCCTAGACTTATTATTATACTGACACTTTATTCAGTAATGTATAAATAGTCACTGGGCTCAGTTCCTTAAGCCTATTATTCCAAGATTGTGTCAGTGCTAAAAGTTGAAGGTCAATTGTTAGATATTTTTTATCCCGACCAAAACCCAACAAAATATCTTACGTAAGTTAAATTATACAGACAGTAATCCTTGGGGTCAGTTAACGTACCCTTCGAAGGGACAGTTTCAGTTGACAGTAGAACGCATGGAATAAACGAAATACATAAATGACTTATGAGACAGTCAAATGTTTCCAAATCAGCTGAATACTATACTGGTAATCCCTAAACTGAACGTCAATACACGCTATAGGTATATAATGACAATTCATTATAATCCCATGTTGCCTTTATAATGATTAAAGGTTTTTCGTGTTACGTATAAACGAAGATTCATTAACTCTCAATTTATTTTACAACAAATTAAGTGAAAGAAGACTGTTATAATCATATACATTATAACTATTTATAAATTCGTTTCAAGTAAATTAATACTCTTGTCATGCCAGCTAGTGTATAATACAGCAAAACAAAATTAAACAAAGCGATTGTGAAATTGTAATGGCCGGTATCTATTTTATTGTGTTCTTTTGTGAATAAACAAATCTTTAGGCGTTCAAGTTTTATATTTTTAAATATTATATCATCTTCAGTATAGGTAATACAGGTAGATATTCAAAAAATATTATTGCCTCTGTCAAATAATTCGGAATTAAATTATTATCTTAATGAAGCCCACAATAAACATAACGATAAAACAAATAGAAACAAGCTCAGATAAAAACGACAAGTGGTGTCTTGGTGAGATAAGGTTCGCGTAACAACATTTACACTCTATAACTATTTAATCCATGAATACACATGTCACATTTATTTACATTGTTCTTCCCAGGACATTGTTTTGATTGCACGTATTGGCGTGGGTTCAAAAACAAATGTTTCTAACCGAAGTATGACCAGTAGGTCGCTATCCAGAGGTCAGGTTAGCACGTGGTCCATCACAATTATCACTGTCACTTTCAACTGAGCACAATTCGAGTACTGAAGTGGGACTGGGAGCTGCGTGGTTGCGAGCTGTGCGCAGCGCGCACGCAACCGAAGGTGTCGACACCGCGGCGAGGGCCACCCGGCCTTGTTCGTTTCCTCTCTTTTCCACATTCAGCGATCTCACTACTCGCATGAGACAGCCTTAAGTCGCTGCGACTCCGTCACTAGTGGTTGACCTTCTTGGTCTACCATTATTGCTAATAAGTTCGGCTTTTGCAATGCGCTGTTTTACATTCATTCCTTGTACCATGTATGGTAAATAGATAATCGTCCGATATGGCCCAGTCACCCTTTGTTCCTATTTTAAATTTTATGTTTCTGCTCGTTGTACTAAATAATAACTTATTTTTCAAACGTATTAATATAATATAATGTGATTGCGAAAGTGTCTATTGTAACCACTCGATGTTTCAAGTTCTTAGTTTAAGAACATTGTCTATCAGGTTAACAGTGATCTTATCTTCGCGGCCAATCGTCCCGCTGTTACATAACTGGTGGCATCTAGACTATATTGCGAATTATTGGTAAAACACTACATTGAAATAGTTCATTCGTCTCACAAAATGATTTCAACGCATTGGATTACCGATATTCACAAAATGTCTTGCCGATTACGTACTAGTTGGGTAAATGGAACATGAATATTAATGGGGTAACATTAATTATACTTATGTACCTTGTACCTACTTAAGTTTACATTCACGTAGTTACATGAATAAGAGCGATAAAATTATCGCACATTGGTAGGTAACTGTTGACCTGATAAAGGTGTATGCGATCCAATTATCTGAAAACGTTGATAACACAAATAAACATCTGGAAGAATTCATGTATGGTAGAGTCCGAGAAGAGTTTATTATATGTAGTATAAATTAAATTTTTGGTACGTCAGTAAAGACCTGTCTCTTCTGTGTCAAGGGTACAATTCAATGTCTACTACGAAACTCATATGTGAACAAATATCGGTATGACGGGTGTTTACATATTCATTTATATAGGTCGGTGACGTCAACATTTTAGTTTTTTAGTACGAGTATAGGAACTCAACGTTATGCTAAGCTTCATAGAATGGAAAGGCTAAAAGCCGGTTTGACTTCTATTTGTATAATAATAACATCGGATGGTTATATTGTAACTACAGTAGATAGAATTAGAAACAGCAAAATCTTCGAGTACTATTTCTAACCTGCGTAACTGTAGCTGCTTTCCTGTTTTTCTTTAAGATGTCACGTTGTCATATTATGTGTTTTGAAAACATTTGTAATTTGATAGTAATATTAATTTTGTGTAGGCAATCTTCCCAACACTTTGTTGTCTTACCAAAGACATGTTTTGCCTTTAAATGGGAAAGGGAAATAGCATCACGGGTAGCTTATGAGTTGCCAGTCTTCACCCTCCTAGAGACCATTTACTAAGCATTCACTCAACGGTCAGCGACTGATATTTTAGTTTTAAAAAGAATGAGACTCGATTCCAGGATTCCAGGACCGAACAGACTCATCAAGATACCAGGGCAATATGATTAGTTATGCGATATTATGTATTCTCTATAATGGGGTTGTTAGAGCCTAAATAAAATCATTACGAATACGTCTCTCTTTGAAACGAGTTTGACAAAGCCCATATGAAAGAACAAAGTTTTGCTGATTGACTGTTAAAACTTTTCATTGACGTACATTAAATTTGTCATTTTATGAACGCAAAAAAACGAATATAGAAATTGAAAATGCAATTTGTTTCTGACAACTTACATCATCCATAAATATTCTTCGTTATTTTTGCTCGACTGCCTCTGAAGAGTTCCAAACTGAGTGCCTGAAAACGGACCAAATAGCTTAGGTACAAAATTTTAAAACACAAAAAAGTTGGTTCTGCCGAAAAGATCTACCTACAATAACCACGATATAAAATGTAAGTTTCTAAATTATGTAGTAGAGCTATGATGGTTTCTTTTTCTTCACTTAAAAAATTACAAAATGAGTGATAAGTACTTATACTTAAATGGTAATGACTGGTGTTGACTAAAGGTTTAAAATCATTTGTTATCTACATACAATGTACTTAGGAAATTAATAGAAAACACATTTATTAGACACAAAACCGGTTTTTGCACACAGGAACAAAATATGTACATAATTATACTTAAATACCATTCTCAACAGATACAGCAGAGTTGTGTTGGTATGAGCCTACAACACACAAAACTATGACAGCACAGAACAAGTTTACAATCTCTTAAATCGTAAGGTTAAATCAAATTTTTCAAATCTCGAATAAGGTCACTGTATAAAATTATCCAACATGAATTAAACAACCAGAAATATGATATTTAAGTCTAGTATGATATTTAGACAATAAAATATTATTACATTTTATCATAATTAGTATTTCGTTTTTTTTACGAGTATTTAAACAAAATTTACCTGATTGATAAGTTTGAGAGTTAGTAACACTGTTCTCACTCTCCGTCCTGCTTCGTGTATTAAATAGTAAATTCCACGGATTGTAATTGGCAATAGGCGATCGATTTTCATTTTTTGAACCAGTTTTATTAGTACTATCCATGGTTTTAGTACCGTAAAGTAATCTCGAATATAATTTGATTAATTATTGATAAAAGAAAGCCCGTTAGGAGCGGTCAACAAATACACTCTCGCGCACGGCAAGTGACGCCGACTGATAATATAATAATATTATGACAGTCCTAAGCTAAACAGTCACACACGCTAGCCGGTAAAACGAGGCAGCAAGCGTTGTTTTGATCCGAAAGCACCCGATCTTGTACGGAAACGCTCGAAATTGTGTTTACTATAGAGAACTTTGTCGGCCACAAACAAAGTAACAACGTGGTAAGCGTGGAGCCGGCAAGGCAAATGACGCTTCGCTAAATATAGCGCGTATCGACGACAGACTATGAACAAAGTTCACAGCAACTTTTTTGTTAAACAGTTTAATTTAAACAATCAAAATGTCGGCAACTGTTTATCCGATCACTCACAGTATAGAATTTTGTATCGGAATGATCTTTCACGATTTTTTTATGTCAACAAAAATTGAATACATCCACAACCGCCATCAATATATCTATTTGAAATCTATATAGTATGTATATTATGTAGATACGTATGTTTTTCAGCTGTTCGGTTACCACGAACCAGGCATGTAAGTGCCTCATTTAGAATGGGATAGCCGTGCGTGGAATTGTCCAAGTCTATTATTATTATTATCTAATCGCGGCGAATATTATTTCTGCGGTAGCTAAACGCAAAATAACGTTGTTCGAAAAATTTTCCTTCCTGTCTCCGAAATTACGCAAAATAATGATATTCAAATAAATATTAGTAAACAGAGATAACATGTAATTACGAGTATTTGCATGATTCTACTCTATTCTTAAAGAGTTAGTTAGACGAACAATTTGGAATATTTATCTAACGACACCCGATTATTTTCGTGTACTTTGTATTTTATTTGATGTCTTTGTATGCCAGTACTAATATTATTCCTTTTTTTCAAATATAACGGCTATAACCAGGGCCAGATTTAGAGGTCTAGAGGCTTTGAGGCAATAAAGGAGTGGAGGCCCCCTGGCCCCAATTTTTTCTGTTGAGTTTTTCAATAAATATTTTTCATGTTTGTACAAAGTACTGTAGATAAAGGTAAAACAGCGAAAAAAATATCAAAGGAAAAGAATTTTTTTTTACTAGTGTTTACTAGTCGGAATTAAAAAAAAAATTCCAACGTCTCTATTGTGGGGGCCCCTCTTTTGCGGAGGCCCCGGGGCCCGCCTCGGTTGCCCTCCCTTAAATCCGGCCCTGGCTATAACGTGTAGCTGTTCATAGAAAACATGTACCTTTAAAGTGTCATTTATAGACATTATTTGTTTCCCTGTAAAATGACTGTGAATTACGGATTGATAGGCGTAATCCGAAAAATAAGATCGTTTCACGTTTTATGGGAAAAAAGTTTGAAAACACTGGCTAAATGTGTTGAAACAATACATTTAAGAAGTAAAAAATTGTCAACGTCAACCGGAAAAGTATTACTTGCATTAATCGAAAAACGTAAACAACGTAAAGCCGTGGTAATTTGTATTTTAAAATGAAAATTCCTTATGTGGTATCGTTGAACAGCCGACAAGCCTATGCTACGTCAGGTTTTATGAAAGGATCGTTTGGTGAAGCTTCACGCAAAATAGTGGCCGAAGATTTTGAATGGGACGATAATATTACACCTGCTCCGCTTCAGTATTTTGCTGCCCTGGTTCTTTCCAGAATATTTCACAGGATAAATCCACTCCACAAGATACTGCAGAAGGACATCGATATGCTAATGGATTTCTATCCTGCAGACATTCCGCTCAAGTATAGCGTCCCTTTAATAAAGGTTATTATAAAAATCCCAACAGGCATTTGATTTAAAATTTTATTTATATCAGTACGAAGCAGCAAGATAGATTTTATGACTATAATTCTCAGGATGAACAATATTGGAAACGATCCTTTGCTACAAAATTTCCTTCAAGAATAGAGCTGGGTGTAAAGTTTTGGAAAGGGAAGTTTTTGTCGGCATGTTTGCAAGATTTCCTCGAAAGTATAAAGCCAGATATATTTATCGAAGAAGTAGCTGTCGAGTTATCGTCATTGGTACTGTAATGTAATGGATTTTAATAAAATTTTTACTGTTTTCAAATGATAATTCTAACATTATTATTTTAGGTGAGCCCTTATATCTACGAGTTAAATCTGAATCAATTGCAAATAGCACGTCAACCCACTCCATCGGTTCCAAACGAAAACGCCGTGGAAGATACCTGCAGTTTTAGTGTTCCTAAACTCTACGATCACATACCACTTGAACCTGTTTTGGCAAAATTATACAATCTTCAGGAAATATCCTTAGTTTTCGGTCTAAATAATTTGGAAGATAATTACTTAACGAGATACTTCGAGTTCTCCATAGCCGACTGCGAATCGCTGTGCAGGGGTCTAGAATACTTAAATCATATTAGAGTATTTCGTATTAATCGCAGCAATCTAGATTGTTCCAAAGTAAAAATTATCTTACAAAACCTTATTATGAAAGAGAGCATTGAAGAACTGGATTTTAATCATTGTAAAATTGGTGATTACGGTATGAAAGCTTTGGGAGGCTTTATATACTTACACAAAAACGTTAAAAGGGTTAGGGTTGCTAACAATAGGTTTACGGAAGTCGGCGTGCAAGGCATCGCGTATGCTTTACAAATGAATCCAGCTGCGCCGATTGAATTACTGGGTAAGGTTTATTTTTCAATAAAAGAATCTATTTGCGTGAAATTCTGCGAATATTTATTTTCTGTGTTAGATTTCAGTTTAAACCCGATGTCATTGGAATGTGCAACAACGTTTGCGGCAGCTTTCGTTCGGTGCAAAGAAAAGCCTCAAACACTGATAGTCAATTCATGTGGATTTCTTGGAGCATCAGCTGAAAAGGTAATTGTATATACATAGTTAATACTTAGTAATTGTATAATATCTTTAGTGTATCAAAATAATTACGTCGCAATTAACTTATCGTGCAATAAGCAAGGATAAATGTTTTATGTGGGGCAGTATACACTGATATGAAAATTGATATGATTCGAAAATCCGAATAGTGATAATCGAACAACTTGTAGGATATTACTACATATAATTATTTATATACATTTGGTGATTATCATGTTTTATCAATATTCTCTTTCTGGAAATTTGTTCAATCTATATACATATATACAGTTTGATGTGTTATGTACCTACATATAGAAAGAATTGCTTCCGGCTTTAAGTACTTAGCAATACATAATAACTAATTTTGGATTTCTTGTCTGATTGCATGTAAGAAGTAATTGAACGATTTTGACGGAGTGTGCAATAGTGATTATGATTTATCATCGGGTTAAGATATGTTAGTATCGGCATCAATATTTCGACTAAGTAATAGGACTAGTGCTATCTATAAAATGGATAAATAATTTCAGATGGCGGGCCTGTTAAGCTTGAATCGCGGCCTGACTAGATTGGATATGGCTGCCAATAATTTATCAGGCGAAGCTGAGGCTACTCTTATCCGGGCGCTAGAGCAAAATAGAAAGGTTCTAAGAGTTGATTTGAGAAGGACCCGTAAGTGTTAACCACCCTAAATACAAATTAACCTTCCTGTGTACAACTAATACATTAAACAATAGAATATATTTTGAAATGGCGGTCTTATCACCAAATAGCGATCTCTTCTAGACAACTATTATTGGGACTGATAAAGACAGAACTTATGTAGTAAAACATTATGGAGTAGTGGTGTATCTTATAAGTTTACTTGTGTATAAGTCTATTTATTTGTGTTAACACCGAATTAATGCTTCTGTCACTACAAACAAGCTTTATCAGAAGACATTCCGTTTGCGTGAATTTAATATGACTTTCACCATTACCTTCTAAATGTTCACTTTATTCTGGTTTCGTTGCCTACATGCAATACATTAAAAACGTGTCCAATGTAACAAGGAATCATTTAATTGCAGATATATCTGAAGAAACTCAAGCGAAGGTTAACGAATTGCTCCAACGCAACAATAATTTGATCGGCCGAGAAACGGAGCTGAGCGATGAAATCCCGCCGCTGTATCTTGGCGAGCCGGAGTACCTCATTTGGGAGTACAACCCCAACAACCCGGACTATATCCCCGGACGTTACCCTGAGAGGATAGCGGAGGTCTAGTCCATGGTTACAAATACCAACTTGATGCTTTTTAGATTCTATTACACGCAAGTAGTACAATTACAATTGGCAATGGTTCCGACTTCTAGATGATTCACATTAATTCAATTTTATAGGGAAGATAATAAAATGTTTGTTCTTTGGGTTTTACTTTCATAATGCATATACATAGCATGTACATTATTGTCTTATGAATTACTAATAGGTATCTTAAAAAAACAACAATTTCTGAGAAAGTTTCGTAAATAATAAATTTCCAGTCGCATTGTAGTGTTTTAACGCACTAGGCGATCGCTAACAGTTTAAAATATCTGCCATTATAAAACAGGTTATAGGTATACACACTACATACTTCAAAAGTTATTCACCACAAAGATAACCACATCGAGATAATGAATTTTTAAAATGATATAATTATGTTTAGGAAATTATAGAGTAAAAGGCATTTTAAATATTGTTAATTCTCATCAAGTAAATAAAATAGGTTATTTACGTATTTTCGTTGTTTAATTGAAATGTTATATATCAGCTCTATAACGTGGGAGACAGATGCTGTAGTAGAGATCGATCCGAAGCAGACAGTTGACATGATCTGTACCAGCTGTTTCGAGGTCATCTGAAGTGTCCCTTTACAGGAACACGCCACCCAAATGTAGTATAACCTTGTAGCCATTTGATTGCCCCTAAAACATAATTGTAAACGACAGAGCCCAGAATACATTAGCTATGCAGCTACAATATGGAACTTTTTTATTTAACTCTACTAAATTACGTTTTTAACATGCGGGGTTCTAGAATATCGGAAATTTAAAAAATTCACTTGGTCCCGACTGTAAGAGTCCGCAATTCCATGTGTTTATTCGTATGTTCTGCATTAAAATATTACCAGTCTTTATCAGAAACCTGAACTTGTTTTTATCATTTTCAGTTTATTTTTTTTACTTCATATTATTTACACAGTCGGGTTTTTAATTTTTAATTCTATGTTTGTAATATAGTTCTGTACGGATTTTTTTCATTTCGAATAAGAATTGGTAATTCAAACAGTGAAACAAATGAATATAAGATATTTTGTATGTTATATAAGTTACTTGGGAAAACGGGTAACGGCGTAACTGATGTTTGTTTCATTTTCTTTAACCATAGATTATATTGATTAAAACTTTTCGGTTCTGCTAATAACTATGAAAGATATAGCAAATCTAGAAATTTAAAAGCAAGAAGTAAAATTCAATAGACAGTGAAACACGGCCGGACATTTAAGGGTACGTTAAGGGTACGTTAGTTAGCCTTCAGTTTGAAGCATCAAGCGCGTACCACAAAAACGGGATTGAAATCGACATAATATGTATAAAAAACTCGAGCGAACGAACGCCTTTTGAAGCCGCACGTGCCTCGCGACATGCATACGAGTACGAGCATAAGTCGCGGTGAAGTGTTTGTCCACGCCCGTTCGGATACTTTCGCTTTGTTTCGCCGAGTATGTCAACGCAGCGTAAAGCGACACGTGATAAATAGCATGAGGGCCATGTTAAGAAATCATGTAGACGTTTTACATTGGGACGGTCGTAAAGAGTTGGACCCGTTTTTGTGTTTACTTATAATGAACGTAATAATTTTGTTCGAGTTCAAGGTTAAGTGGCTTTCATCAGCTGTTTTGGTTGATCCGTCGTAAGACCTTGTATTAATATGTACTTGTCTGACTGATATTTGCATATTATCTGTTATCAGTTCGAATTTTCAATCTTCACATTTCCTTCAATATTTGTATTATAAAGTTGTAAGAATTATAAATGTTGTTTGAAGAACCATGTAACATTAATCAGTTTTTGAATATAGCAACATCATGATGAACTGAAGAACTACAATTGAAACTTTTTCTAAACTGTTTCTTTGTACATTTTTCCAAGATCAGATGATTCACCCTTTTTTGTAAACTCTTCATTGCCACTTATTTTGCCAAGAGGAAAATTTCATTCTTGATTTCTTCTTCTCAAAATATCAATTTATTATGTCCGCTTTTGCCAGTTTCAAACAGTGGCTATTTTATCGACAAATTAAATCTTAGCTAAAATTAAATCTACAAATTGAATCATTACTACTTTCATAGAAGAGGTAATCGCAAGTAACGGAATATTGATATTAGAAATTTAATCTAGCACGTATGGGTATGTCTCACATAGTATAACATTACAAAAACAGATAACTTTGTATTATATGTCACATGTGGCCTCAATGGCCTAAATTATATCGCAAGTACGTATTATGCTTATTTAATAGATATTACTTTTAGATCAAGAATTTCTGGGCATTAAATAAATATTTGCGGTCTTTGTGTTAAATTCTTGTCTATGCATCATGGGAGCTTCTTTCTTTCTCTCTCCGTAATGAGAAAGTCAGGAGATTGTAAAATGACTCATTTATACAAACACAATACAACTCCAATTAGGTACTATTAATGTCGCTAAACACCATTCATTCCAATTCGAACCTTAGGTACAAATTGCAACATTTCAGGACTAATCTCAACTAAGCGAACAATATTAAATCAGTAATTTTGCTCACTTCGTACTTATAAATAACCTGTATATTTAAAATAAACTAAAATATTTTCTCGAAACTCAGTATACAAATCGAGTCTAAGAATGCTGACTAATGCAATGATAGCATCGCATCGTATGTTGCCTCGTGTGGAAAATGTTGATACCATATAATACCTGAACTCAGCGCGGCTGCAAGATAAATGAAATATCCTTTAAGCTAGAGATGCACAGGCGATAAAAATAAGCTTATGAGCTTAAAACGAGTCGCACTTTCTATATACAAGCTTATAGAATCATATACTATTAAGAAACAATTACTCAACAGTGCCACTATTGATTAATTGTATCTTAGTGTGAATAACGTTAATAATAAAGTAACAATGTGGGCTTGCTATGTATGCATATATGTATTTTACGTAAGTAGTTTCACTTTTCGTTCATTATTGGACTGCTTGAACGTTTCCGTCGGGAGGAAGTCGTCATAAAATAGGAGTGATTCAGTATTTACACACCAGATGTCGGTGGACACGCGTTGTATTCCGCTAGGAATACAATATAACCGCTGGCAAGTTTATGAGAGTAACTCACGTCTGAGTAAGTGAATGCCGAATTGGTAAATTTCTTGAATATATTAGGATTTTCATAGGTTCTTGTATACCTCTTATTAAAAAAAGACTAAGTTTTGAGTTTTGCAAACACATTTTAGGAATTTAATTAAATTATGACTTGTAACTTAGTGTGAGGAAAGTTTTTTAAAAATGTGCCAATCGTGAAACGCGGTGACAAAACTTCGCATAGCGTTTTTGCATCTCACTTCTACATTCTTCAAATTGCAGCAACTTTTAATTGGAATCTGATATTTTTGTGTATTTTTTATGTTTTTCCGGAAGCACAGCGATTTGTGTGTAACGAAACGGATTCAGATGTAAAATTATATAAACTCTGTATTAATACCAGTAATAAATTATATTTTTATATACGATCGTGTATACTATGATATCTACTCTCGTGTGCCTAAATCGTAAATATTGTACCGAATAAAGAAAAACAAAAAAGTTACCATAACGTTGTGCAGGAAACACCAACTACTTATTACATCCTAATATTAGTATAGGGAGAACTCATAAAACGTTTTTATAAGGAAAGGTTACAAGATGATATATCTCGTGGCTTATGAAGCGCCGTCAATCAACACTCGTGTTATAGATACGTTACTGCGGCTGGCATTTGTCATCGTTAGTGGTTATCGTTACAAGCACAACTTCTGAACTATAGGTATATTTGTAAGAACTTATACGAACTTTTTAAGTAAATAAATTATATGAGGTACATATATTACATTACATGATTACAGCAAGATAACATTACAATTTCAGAGGAAAATGAGGAAATTTGGAAGAGACCGGATTAAAAGTGATAGATAATGATGACAGATGATGAAAGGTTTCAAATTAGTACCGAAATTTAGCAATTCATATAACTTTACTACGTCAGTTCTATTAAAAATTGTCTTTAAATGTTACTGGGCGCATTGGTCGCTTATCATAATGGCGGCCCCCATTATGTGCTTCAGTTAAATAAACCAGTGTATCTCGTCATAGAGTAGAGTGTGCACATTACAGAGTTATATTAGCTGTCGGGGCCCCCGTAATATACGACGGTTTCTTCGAACACTGGCTACAATCTATTCAATCGACTATAACCTTAAGAGTGGCCCTTATAACTCACTCTAAATAATAACCCCCGCCCTTTCTTTCATGTAGCACCATTAGAAAGATGATAGCCGCATTTTTTATTATATAAATAATTGCTTTAATTTTTGGAACACTAAAGGCACTCGACAGGTGACACTGAGTAGGATAAGAAACTTTATGATGTTAGTGCAATAATTACGTGGGTACATTTTTGTTACTCTACTTTAGACATTTATCGAGTTAAAGACTAATTTTATTATTTTAAAAAGTCCGCGTAAAACGCTATTTGTGCAGTTAATCGGTTCTAAATATGGTGAATAATAAATATGTTTATACTAAACGCGGAAGCATTGGCAGCTGAGACACATAAACTGTCCTATTGAATATGCACACATGAATAGTTCGGCAGATTATCTGCAGTGATAATATGCACTTGAATAACAGCTCAAATATGTACATATTTTATTAAATATATATGATCATATGTTATCACATTCAGCTTCCTAAGTTAAACTATAAACGTAAGACGAAGTAAATATAATACGAACGAAATATTATAATTATCTTTTGATTTCTAGATTCTGTGTGAGTTTACCGGTTTTTGTATTTTATCGACCTTTGCTAAGGCGAAAATGACATCAATTTTCTGCGTTAATTTTTCATGGGATATCACTACTTGAAAATGTAGATTATTTATAATACCGTCAGGAAGTTACCTGCTCGCGAAATTAATGGTTAGGTCGTTGATAAATTGTTAACGCAAAAAATGGACGCGTTGATCAATTACAAACGATCAAATGGTAAGAGCATCTTCCGAACGGAGGCTGTTCGTGTATTGTTCATGTTTATATTTCCAACGTTTTTTTTTATTTTCATGTTGTTACAGTGATACGAATGCTTAAATTTACTAGTTCTGGTGGGAGATATTCTATTGCAAATAAGCAGATCGACATTACAAAATTCTTTTACATTTTAATTGAAAAGTATCTTGCCAGCTAAACCGTAAAATAAACAACAATTGTAACGAAACAAAAACCAACTTCAAAAACTTACTATTCCAAAACAAATTAATAGGTATGCACTAAAAAGAAAAATATAATTACGTATTCTTCAACAACTTAATAATCAACATACATTTTGTACTAGGTACCTACCGACGATAATATAATGTA
>DWGJ01001482.1:0-19696 GCA_018246895.1 Aspitha aspitha aspitha
AATGAGCGAGCAGCAGATAGCGTTTGGTGCGACTGTGAGCGAGACGACATTAGTTCGGTTGACGTCACCTTTACTCATTCTGTATCGAACTAACGAACTAACGAACTAGGAAGCGGGAAATCTGGGAGTTAGTTCGCGTAGTTCACCTGTGGGAGCCAGTTCTTCGACCTAGTTCGTTCGCGAACTACACAAGGCTAATTATTTCATTCTATTGATGTTAAACCTACCCATACATATTTATGAAATGTATTATTTTAATAAAAAAAATTAATGAATTTTATAACTTAGTAATCAAATACGGTGCTTGTTAATTTTTGCAAATGGGATAATTATGTAAGTGATTCTTTCAATATTAACGATAGAAGAGTTCGAAAATTCAATGTTTGTCGGATAAAGCTTTGTTATTTAACACAAGTATCTTAACAATATTTTAGTGTAGAAACACTGTAGTTCAACTTTCAATTTAATCTTTCATGTTTTAGGTTGTCATTTTATTTCGACTTGAGTATCATGGATATTTTTCGCAACAAATTGTAATTAATGGCTTCATCGATGCAAAATAATAGGGTATCACCCCCGGGTTACTGTGTGTATTGCAGAGCGTGCAATATGTGGTGTTGGAGAGCATTTAAATGGCTTCCAGTGTTGTTAATAGTGTCCATCGTAACATGGTCTTACTATGCCTACGTTTTACAGTTGTGCATTTGTAAGTAATCAAGCACTTAGTTATAAAATTGAACATAAAATTTATTAAATAAATGTATATATTCAATTGATTTTTCAGTCACAGTTGAAAGTACAGTGCAAAAATGTGTTTACCTAATTTTGTATCACATTCTCCTTATAATGTTTGTCTGGTCTTATTGGCGAACTATTTTTGCGGATGTAAGACCGATTCCAGAGAAGGTATGTTAATTAATTAATAAATAAAAACAATTTCTAATTCAGATTAATTTTTGAAGCATACATTCCTATGGTTTCCTTCAAATTATTTAAAAATAATCAAATATGCAACAATAATTTTGGTAAACAAAAGATTTAGTCAATGATGTATTATGAATTACAAAATTACAAAATTAATGGAAGCTGAATTAGATTCTAAAGAAACTCTAAATATGATTAGGACAAAGAAGAAAATATTACAATAGTATTCTACAATGACATCTAATATAGTTATAGGCCTACTTTACCATTTTAAGAATTGGAAAGTTTAGTTCAGTTCCTGTCTGTGGACGTTCCTTACATAACTGTCTAAACATTTTGTTCTTATTATATACATAATAATTATAATTTGATCATTAACCCATATTGAAAAATAAAAAAAATATGAAAATCATAACACATTTTTCACAAAAACGTTAATCACAAAAAGTTTTGTCTTCAATGGTACATTAATTCATATTTAAAATATTGATAATGTTCTTCACAAATATATGTTTTAATTATTTTTGGTTTTAATTCACATTTATTTCCTCTCTAAACATGTTATTGTCTACAGGATAATGGCTTCTACTTGTACTAATTATAATATTTAATGGTAACTTAATTCAATTAGCAAATCAGTTACTTATAATTGCTTCCCTCCCTATAAAATGCAAAATTTCTATGTAGATTACATTTTGGTCAAAATGCTATAACATCTGATCCTTGTTATCTATTAGTTCAAAAGTTTTATTGCCATTCTGCACACCTTTCTGGTCTTTGTAGGCAGGTCTAGAAGTTTATCTCATGTTGAAAATGTTTTTAATTCCACAAATAAATGAAATAATTGATGTTATACACTTGTAAAAGTAGCTAACGGACACTATTGTTTGTTGACTTCAGTTACCATAGTAAATGTTCATGAAGGAATGTATTTTATTGACTACTGCTCAGTTCTACATAGTCAGTATTTCACGACGTTAGAAGATTTAACAGAAGTGTATGTTTACCTGTACTATTATCATTTCAGTACAAGCTTCCAGAGGCTGAATTAGAAAGGTTGTTAAGTGCAGACACAGAAGATGCACAGAGATCAATACTAGAGAATTTTGCTAAGGATCTCCCTATAGTAACCAGGTATGTTTTTCCTCCTTATTAGTGTGAAAAATACCTTTATGTACAGGGCAATGAATTAATATGTATCTATGTCATTAAAGTTAGGCTAAAAAGTAAATTTGAGTATATGTTATCGTGGAACTCTTCCAGTACAAGTAGAATCTCTCATATAAAACTTTAAAAAAAATTTATGTGTGTGTGAAATTTGATAACCTGAATCTGCTCAGCATTTATAGTTTTAACCTTAACCTTAACCTTCACAACATGAGATGTTTTCAAAAATGGAACAATAAAAGTTTGAAAAAGATTTTACCTTTAAATAGTTTTTGTTCCATTTACTATTCCAAAATTACCATTACAAATACTTGTGTTTTGAACTGACATTGATATATGGAATATTTCATGTCATCTCAAGAAGGTTGGCAGCCGGATGTTTGTTCTGAATATGAATTTATGCATTAATTCTCTTTGTGTGTATATCCATCGCACACTGTATTAAAATTTGATTCAATTTGAATTGGTGATATAGATGGCATTTAGGTGGGTCTATGCTGATGAATAATTTGTTTGACTAATTCTGTAGGCGTCTGACAAATCATAATAGCTATTAATTATTATTTTCCTTAAACTAAAAGCCTTATCTTTGTATATAAATAAAAAAAACAGTTTATATGTGGTTATACTTTACATATAATTCAAATTCAAATTCTTTTATTCATTATAAGGTATATACATACACTCAATGAAAGTCATGTTTTAGTCATCGTTTTAATCAACATTGAAATAGTGTTTTTGTGTGTTCAGGGCTTTGAATGGGTGGTTTTGGGGATTTCTTAAAACTAATGAATTAGAATACATTTTATAGAAAGAATTTATTTCTATTATGATTTTCTCAATTTTAGACTTAAATTAACAATAAGAAAATACGGCAAGTTTTTTAATATAAAAAGCCGAAAAGAAATTTTAGAGGAATTTGCTAAGTCTATTCCAGTGTTGACAAGGTTTGTTGCTGAATTTTAATTAAGTAGATAAAATTGAGAAAATTACATAAATGTGACTTAAAAAACCACTTATTGTTATTTTATTTAACAAATTACACATTTAAAATTTTATCACATAACTAGTTTATATTGCAAATAATAATTTGTTTTAAATATTAAGTATGGTAGTTTCAATGTCGTTTTTATTATTCTACATTGTAGATACAAAACTAGTTTGAGTGTATGTGTTGATACTGTGGTTTTATTGTAATGCTGGTTATAGTAGTTATATAAATACATTTTTTTGCAATTTGAATATGTGGTATACCTACTTACTGTAGATTTATTTAAATAAAAAATTTAATTTATAAAAAAAATCTGTGAAATGAATCATTACGATTACGGCCACAAACCTCACTTAGAACACAGCACACGATTGACAGAAAAAGCTGATTTATTGGCAAATTACATTCAATGCAATTTCAACCCATACAATGGTCAAAATGTATACTCACTTCAATAACCATCATAATATGTTTGTAAGTGTAATTATAATAACATATTCCAGGACAATGTCAGGCTCAGTGCGCTATTGCAATCGGTGCGTGCTGGTGAAGCCGGACCGGGCACACCACTGCAGCATATGCTCGCGCTGCGTGCTCAAGATGGACCACCACTGCCCGTGGGTCAACAACTGTGTCTGCTTCCACAACTACAAGTTCTTCATGCTTTTCCTCGGCTATGCTCTCTTGTACTGTCTGTTCGTCATGTCGACGTGCCTGCCTTACTTCATTAAGTTCTGGAAGGTAGCTAGCGTTTTATTTGGTTCGTTTCATTTGTCAAGTATCGTTGTAACGTATCCACCTTGACATTGCACCGTTAACTTGAACGTTATTCAAACTACAAAATGCTTTATTTGCTGGATTTAGGTACAACAGAGTCAGATGTCTAATGTTCTTACGTTTTATCCGGCACCCGTTGGTGTGCGGTTGTTAGTTAAGTATTCATGAATATTATTTCACATTGCGATAAGTCGTATATTATAAGTTTTCAATGCAATTCTTGGACACAATGTTAGTGGTTCACCTGGATTTTTTTCAGTGTTTAAATACAGCTAGCTTGTATTGCGGGTTTAAAATATCAATGCCACAATTTAAATCTTTATCAACAAAATTTGCTCCTTTTCTTCATTCTTCATTTTATGCAAATGCTCAGGTCCCTATTATCTATGAAGACCCTTACTTCCTGTCAAATATTGTTACTGTGATTACCGTCTATTAATATACATTAGCACAACCCTTGTCAGATTTTGATATTAGCTCTCATTATACTAAAGTGTGTAACCTACAATATATTTTAGACATACATATATAACATGTACTTCTTTTCACTTTATAAATGCCGATGTCTAGTCAAGATACGTTACAATGATTCGCATGTGTACATAACAAAAATTACCACCTATTTGTGTCTCTGTAATCATTCAGCTGTATAATTCTGGTTAAATCGAGTGATACAATAATATGTACAGTACGAAAGCAATTGTTCCTTATGGCCTATGTTCAAAATTACTTGACTATAATAAAGTATATGGATGACAGTGACCTCTGGTTGACTGGTTGCACATCTGTTTTCTTTATAACACAGAACTTTTTGGATAATTAATAATACGCCAATAATTTAAATCTTTGTTTTTAAATTCTGACTAGAAGTCTAAGTAGCAAACTGTTGCGGCAAGAATCTGTCATTGTAACTAAAGGAACAGTGAAATAGATTCCATTACATTGCCCCAGTGCAGGTTATTGGCAAAAAAGATTAGCAGTCACTCATGTATAAGTTGACCGCGCCTACTGTTGCTTCACTGTATAAAATCTTTGCAATATGAGACTTTTTAATTATTTATTCATATCAAGTTAAGTGGCAGTAATATTGTATTAGAATTCGTCAACATTTTTATCAAGGTCCTATAGCTTGATATAAATGCTCATTAATTTCATGACACATAATATGTCTAATTATGTATGTACCTACATGAATAGCAATAATAATATCAATATGGTCAGTAACTTAATAAGCAGATGTCAGCATGAAATCACTCTATTTGGTAATCGTTAAATTTGTTACTTATCACCGTATTAGCGGGCTTGTTGGCTAACGTGACTAGCGGAGCCGGGGTTCGATTCCCATCCAGGACAAGTATTTATTTGATGAACGCGAGTCTTCGTGGTTCGGCGTGTAACTTTATCTTTGGGCTGGTGTCCATACTACAGGCTCTGCCTTGCTTGGGTTAGGCACCCAAGATATTACTGCTATTTGTTTGACATAAGATAATAATAATTTCAGATGTATCAGGAATACAAGCATGCCCACTGCGATCGTTTGATAGACAACGACACGTACACTAAACAGTGCATGGATATGATCGATGTAATTCTGTCTCTTTCTTACCACGTTCACACCGGCCTCTGTAATTTAGTTCCAGTTTTAGATATAGAGTTCAATATGTCAAGTACTTGTACCACTTTTGTTTTGATTAGATAAAATTTATATTTAGTACTGTTCAAATCCTGTTTACGAATCGCGTATCAGTAGTGATGTACGAATTAGATATTATGAACATCCTGTATTACATACGAGTATGTTGACCAATGTTTGTTCTTAGACTTTCATATGAGCTATTTTATACCAGAGTGTACCAGATTGTTACTATTCGCCAGGGCGACTTCGGTGCGTCGGCGAGCGCGGGCCGCTACCACATAGTGTTCGCGTTCTTCGTGGCGCTCATGTTCGCCATCTCGCTCGGCTCGCTCTTCGGCTACCACTGCTATCTGGTCGCGCACAACAGGACCACGTTAGGTTTGTATCGCGATCTGACATAAAAAGTCCCCATAGACGCGACTGAGCGTAACTTTCAAAATGGTCAGCCGTATTTCGGCACCGGAGCATTGTTTCTCAACCTTTTCATGCCGAACAGTTAAATAAAAAGCCTTTCGGCTTCTACACTATAAAATTATAATTATTGATTTTTTTCAAGTACTTTGTTACATGGTAGTATAATTTAATAACACTGCTTTAAGTAGGTACCTGCTTCGTTTTAGCAGCGCGATTGAACTATATACGATTGAATAGTCGTTTAAATAAATTGCAACTCTATAAAAAAGTTTTTCGTTTAAAATAAAAATCATTATGTTTACAGAGTATCCGCAATTACATTGATCAAATTAATTTTATAGCCAATATAAAAATACCCGTAAGGTGTGAGTAAATCATTAGTAAACTGTAGTATCTCTCTTGATTAACGCATTATATAAAAAAACTAAATAATCCAACTGGTGTATGTTTTCTTCCCAATAAGGTTGCGTTAAGAAAAAAAAATAACTTAGATATTTATGATTTAATGCGAAAGTTTGTTTTCAGATGTTCTCATAACGTATCGTCGCTTGGGGAGTCCCACCGGTCTCATTGTACACAATATGCTCAAAAACTTGATCAATGGTAATCGCGGACACAAACAAACATTTCACTGTAACCATAATTTGTTTAGAATAGCGCGCTGAGCGAACACGAATAGAGTAATTAAAAATAATAGTAAATATAACATTCCAATTTGAAATATTCATTCAGTACTATCATAATAAGATGAGAATAGCATATCGAACGCATATAAACAGAGTAAAGCTAGTAGTAAATATACATATAATCCATTCCATTTTCAAATTATCATTGGTTAGGAATAGCATACTGAACGAACATACAGTAATTAAAAGTAATAGTATAAATAACATTCCAATTTCAAGTAGCTCTTCAGTATAATCATAAGTATTTTAAATTTTGAGATTATACACTAGATTCATGGTAGAAGTATCCTGTAAATACTGAATTCTAGTGAGAGATAGCTCGGAAGCAGAGTTTATTTTTGTTAAATTTTTTTCATTACCCTTTTATTGTTCTTATAAATAGATATAGGTCTTTTCGCGTAATAAGTTTATAACCATAGTGTACAGTGCGCGCGTACCTCGTTAAATGCTGATGGGCATTGAATCTTTATTGTGATTAAATGATTTCATTTCATCACAATACCCACTTTAATCAATGATAAAACTTGCAGAAGCGTTCCGCGCGCCGATGTTCCGTGGCGGCGCCGATAAGAACGGTTTCTCCGTTGGTGCTTTCAACAACTTCAAAGAGGTGTTTGGGAACAGCCCGAATCTGTGGATCCTTCCCGTCTTCAGCAGGTAAGCTTTTACTATTATTTTGTACACACTCGACAATTTGATCAGAAATCTGAAGAGTTGTTTTACGGATACTATACATATAAAAGCGTGATGTTTTAATTAATTTGTTGTTGATGTGAAATATAAAGAGTTACAATGTTCCAATGGCACGACGCCATTCGGCCGTCTTCGGGTTTTGTCGGCTGTTTCCGCGTCCCCTCTTATTGTCAACTAAAATCGCTATCCTTTCGGCTACACTCGCTACTTTATGTATCTATTATTTGTGTATGTTGTTTCTTATGTAATACGTTTCTTAACTTGTGAATATCGAGGTATTACAGAGAATCAGAAAGGCAAGGATTATTTTTGAAGCAAATTATTTCATTCAAATAAGCTAGCTGAATATTTCCGAAATTCAAATGCTTCCTTTTTTCTTTTTACCTTAGTTTAAATAAAAATATCTTAATAAGAAAATACACAAAATTTTGATGTTTCACATCAACCAAAAATGTCTCACGTATTAATTATTTTTATTACATTTTTCATTTAAAGACATCTAGATATTTTTCTGCGGGTAGGTGCTGTTGACGATTGCCAAGAATACAATGATATAAGAGTTTTTAGGTGCAGTTAATTTATGAAACATATAGTGCGTGTTGTTTTTATTCTTGTTAGAAAGGAATACATTATAAAATATATAATATGTGTATTGTCATTTCCCAAAATTGAGTTCCATGTTATCAGCGTTTCGGTGTTAATGGTATAATTGATTGATTTTAAAAACTAATGCATCGTAGTCGCACGAACAACCAAATAATACATATAAAGTGTATGATACTAATATGCATTCAATATTTAGTATAAGTGGGTATTTTTAGAAAAAGATTATTCATTTCATTATAGTTTTTTTTTTAGATATTTTGTTTATCAAATGTATATTCGAATGAATGGATTTATATATAACTAAATCTAACTGTAATCTTTTATCTTTACTGTATGTTAAAATGAATGAGATATTGTAAACATTATTATTAAAAAGACTTTTTCTACCCACTTATATGTAAATATGCATGGATAACTACACATGAACGATCACTATTACTGAAATCTTCCATACCGGGAATTGGCTCGAAGGCTACCACCGGCTTCCATGTTTCTACTCTTCAATTATTTTACTACGAAACATCAAAACCACAAAAACAGTCAGCTAACAGAGCTCGTGCAACATTTTTATTTTGCATTACAAAAAATGGAACACGCTAGTGGACCTTGTATAAACGGGTGATTTCATTCATGACTCGTTTTTCACTGGCTGGAGGGTAATTAACACCGATTGGACTATTTTTCCCATCACAAATCATCATCACAGCATTTATCATAACGGATATGTTAAAATTACGCAAAAAAAAATCTAAACGTATGGAGTGCATGCGTGTACTCGAAAAGATTCGCACACCAAGCGTGGCGCGATCAACAATAGAGTTCGATTTTCAAATTTGACAGCCTCATTCGATTTTCAAATTTGCCAGTCTGATTCGATTTTCAAATTTGACCACGATGGCAGCGCCGCCGCATCGCGCCTGTTGTGCGAACCGTCAACGTCGTGTGTGTGTCGTTTTATATGTAATGCCGTTCGGTTCTCTGTCACGATGTGCGATCGTGTGTGCATGCTTCTGTTAGGTGTGTGGAAACGAAAAAAAAAAGAAGTGAATGACCATTTCTAACCTCAGGTGTGCCCAGCAACTCCAATACAACACTGTTTACGTCACTAACACTAGGCATGTTTTAACTGACCAAATGTTATGTGCCTACCTATGTATATAATGAATAATGCATATTATATATTTCAATTTGAACTTTTACAGACTCTAATGTATAATTTTAAAGTTAATTTTTATAATGTCATTTACAATTCAGTATTACCTTATTATTTATAATATTGACTCTGCTGTAAATTTTCATCTCATCAATTGCTAATTTATGACACTGTGACAAAAATGTAAATTTTATACGTATAAGTATATCACTGCCTTATATTTATCAATGTAAGTATTTTTTGTTATTATACTTCACAGGTTGCACAATTTTAAAGTTATATTTATGCATTATTACTATATATTATGTATTATTTGCACCCGCAAGGGACCTGGCGTGACGATATGTATGTATGCATTATTTGCACCTATGTACATTAATAACAAGTTGAAGTATATAACATACATAGGTTGCGTTGCAGGGACAAACTTTTGTTTTTAAACCAATAAAAATTTTGTGAGGTGTGTTTTATTATATCACTTAGTGTCTTCACCAGTTTATATCAAATTTGTATTATTATCTATGTAGCATCATGACCTTAAATAATCCAAACATATTTACATAATCTAACCCAATACGTAAAATACTTTCTACGGTAAAAAAGACTGGAATGGCGCGAATTTAGGATTCCAATATTTATTCTAGGTACGGTTAAAAGTCGAATAATTTATGTACGTACTTATTTATAAAAGTATCCTTATACTTATAAATCATCTTAACATCCAATGTGCAGGCACTGTGATCCTAATTTTAAAAAAATTAAAAAAAATGCACTTTTTTTGCTCCCGACTGCAGTTATTCATCCGGTGAACAATATTAGCATCGATATACTTGAGACGATCAATCAATCGTTCGTTCAGTGAAAGTTTGTCCCCGCAACTCCCCCCCTTACAATTGTCGGTCGTTTTGTCAGCGTCGGGGACGGATGCGAATTCCCGGTGCGTCACGAGCACCGGCTCCAGACGTTCACCGCGCCGCAAGAGACCCATGGCTACGAGTCCATGGGGACCACGCGCTCCAGGTCAGAGCATAGCGACGACGACCGCTCGGCCCGCCCCCGCCATATACCTTGACATAAAACGCAAACAAATATAACTAAATGCGATTACTATTGTGTACGACATATTCGCGCTCCAGCCAATCACAATCAAAGTATTTCAACCAATCGGAACGCGTTGTTTTCGACAGTGTGTAGTCCCACTGGTCGGTCGCTTGCCAGTAATGTGCCAAACTGGACTTGTACATTGGTATGTTTTTATTTTTTATTTTTTTTCTGAATTTAAAATACATACTTTGTACCATTTTTTTTATAATTATTTACAATTGGCTTGTATTATTAATTTGATCAATTAAAATTATAGTTTTCAAATTTGTAGTACATTTAATTACAATGTTATGTAAAAATGAAACAAATACCTAATTCGTTTTAGTTTTTAGATAATAAATTTGTTGAGGAGTTCCGGTGCCTTTTGTATATTTGTTAGGTAGGAATAAATATATTAGACGGTTAAGAGATTAGCGGAGTATTGCTTCAAAATTACGTAAATGTAAAATCTAGTTCATGGTGACGACAGTCTGTTATTAATTGTTTTGTAATGTTTCTGTATGCGTTTGTGATCAAGTTATGTGCGGGAGCTCGGCTGACGAGTCGAAATTAATTAATTAAATTGTCATGACTTTGTTATACAATATATAAATTAATGTAACGGATAGTTTACATGCGTTATTGCTTTTCAATGCATTTGTTATTTTCGAGCTATATACAACACACAAGACTGATAATAATAATAGAATGAATAATGTTCATATTTTGTAAGTATGTTTTGTGCACAATAAACTGTTATGTTCTGCTATTTTGTTTTTTTTTTTAACTTTATTGATTTGTTTCGAATAGTGCTACTTTGCTTTTTATCACGAGTGTACACGCAACTCAGTGCTTAATAAAGTTATGCTTTTAGAAAGCAAGAAATGCAAATAGATTTTTTTTTATTAGCAAGCAAATGGATACTTCAAAAGACTCAATGTCATTTAATAAAAGAATTAGGTCTGTGTGGTGTATAAGCATCAAAGAAATCTGTATTACAATATTTTATTTTAAGCAGATTTATCAGTACACCTACCCCCTAAAGGAATTTTCATTACCTACTGAACCGAGTCAAGAAAAAAATTTAAAGAGCAAAGCTCTAAAGTATTTTATAAAGATTATTATAGAAGAATTATTAACTGCCTTTCTGTACGATATGAATAGTCAAATTGGCTAACGGGGACTTGGAATAATTTGTATAATTGTCATCTAACTGCTTTATTAATTGTGTTAATTTACTAGCAACTTTAATTTATTTTATACATTTTTAATATAACTCGGTAAACTTTTGTTTATAACAGTACGTATGGGCTTTGGCAGCGGGAGCTGTCGCATCTTTTCTACATTCCTTTTCTCTCTTACTCTTTCTCACTCCTAACTCTACGGGTGCTTTTGATTTGCTAAGAATTACAACAGGACATTGTTCATTTGCATCTCAAGTCTACGTTTTATGTCTGACAGGCAAAGCAAAATCCATCTGGGTTCTTACAATTATTTAACCTATATTTCTTACACAAACACTGTAACATTTTAAGCTATGCTCAGCTATTATTAAGAAATTAACCGATTTTACATTGTTTTATTACAACTAAACTTTGACACTCGTAATAAGCATAGGAAAGATAATATAGAAGAGTATCAATGGTTAGGAAATGAAAAGCACCTCGAAGCATCGCTTATTTCTATTAATTTCTTCCAAATTTCAATGAACTAACTCCTATCTTGTGATTGAAAAATTCGAGGTCAATTTAGAAGAACTTGTTGACTTGGTTTTAGCGTGGAGATGGGACACGAGTCAGAGAGGTGGCGACTATGCCCCCGAAGGGGCCGGACCGTCCCGCAAATAGTATAAGGATGAATTTCACATTAACCTACTTTTATTACACCGATATTTTTTTATAATAATAATAATAATGTATTTGAATAAATCCGTACAACTAACTACATTGCTTTTCATTCATTGGCTACATCACCGTATGTGGAGAGATTCAAAATTATGTCATTCACTTCTTTTTGTCTACGATCCGAAAGTATCAGTGTTTTAGTGTCCTTTTGCATGCTAATTTTGTTTAGCGACGCGACCATTGTACCGTATCGATAGCCCGTTGGTAAAACAGAGCGTGCCATTGTCTAATTGTAACATTTAAAAAATATTTAGAAAGGAGAATATTAGTTGCCATTACTTTCATTTATTCTGGAAACGTTTAAAACATCAATATATTCGTTTATATTCTCGTTCTATGTATTTTAAAGTGTATACGAAGCGAAACGCGCGCTCTGGCTGTAGTTGCGCTATTTATTCACAATTAAAATATGTCGTAGATAGTATACATATCACACAAAATCCACTCGAGCCATTACTCATCCACAAACTCATCCGAATCGCAGCAACATCATATATACATATATTTCGTCCATATTGGATTTAAAAAATGTTTTTTAATAATCCGATTATTACATATAATTTGGGAAGATATTGGAAAATTTGGTCATTAATTAATAAATGACTTTTTTTCTGTTAAAACGATTTTCTTGACATTTGATTTTGTAATAATGAACATTAATTGGTTTACGTTGTAATTACACAATCTTAACACTACTAATGATTAAGTTATTTACGTAAGCATATTTTACTATTAAATGAACACTTTTTTGTTTTAAATTAAATTACGCACTTTTTAATTTTTATTGTAGAAGAAATGGTGCTTTTTTATCAATTAAAAATATATTGTTAGTTCAATCGTTTCTGACGATATGCTAGTAGTAAACAGTTTAGTTTAGTTGAGGAGCGTTTACGTAAGTACGGTTGATTTGTAAGTGATTGTAAATGTGCCTTTTAAGCTGTTATAGATATTAATTGAATTGTTTATCCATCATTGTGTATTATTCCCGTTTCATATCACTGTCACTCGTGTACGTAGCGTAGCACCGGGGTGGATGTTCGTTTCGGTGTGCCATCGTTTTACTTGTGTTCCGTTCCGTGTGAATGATTCGTGCAATGGATGGTGTAGTTTCGGCGACGGCATCGTGTACCCGCTGCCGCGGCAGGACGAGGACACGGAGTCGCTGCTGAGCTCCGAGCGCTGGGAGCGCTGGGGCGAGCGCGCGCGGCCCTTCGACGAGCGCGAGAGCTCCTCCTTCGACGAACTATGAGTGTAAGAACGGCCGGTCGCCGATGCGCGCCCGCCGCGCGATCTATTCGCCCGGGTACAGACTGCTCCACGTTGTCGCAATGTAACAGAATTCCCATAGTGTAGACGCCGTACGCGCACGAACCGTGCACACTACGCGCGCGATCAGAGTATTTCAACACGTGCGCGCTGCGATCCGATATTGTCGGTTTTTCCGCGCAACACAAGAGCGTGCAGTGTGCACGGGGTACATGCTCGGTTCGTGCGCGCGCTTCGTCCACACACGCGTCACGTTGCAGCAATCTGTACCCGGCCTTACACCGCCAGGTAGACGCATGGCGCGCGATTAGTGTCGGATTGAACCGGGCCGGGCTATTTCCACAGCCAGTTATTTAAATGGAGCAAAAGTTTCAAGAATATCCGTACGTTTGTTCATGTAATACCAATGTTCAGTTTTTGATTGCATTTTGAGGTTTGGTGAAACAGTAATTCATTCATAAAAAGTTTAGTAATTCTATGAATTTCTAAGTTTAATTTGGGTATTTGTATTGTTACACCTAACTGCTCATTATCTCAATGCTAATTCAATAGAATGTCATTTTGTTCCATTTGGTGGAGTTGAGGTATGATTGAAAGAAACTAAGCAATCACTTGCCTAAAACTCTATTGACATTTCATGCTTTATGACGCGGTATGAATTAATTTATTTAATCCCGGCCCGCTCGGACGTAGCATCAACCGCATTTTATTTTATTTTATTGTATAGCTTTTGCTATTTACAGACTGTTTTGTTTTACAGCTACGAATGAGTAAACAGTAAGTTAATTGGTGTGTTCCCATGAGTACAAATAGATAGATTTGATATTTTTGTCTGTACTCTAATCTTACATTGCAAGCTAGTGAGACGCTATAGAATTTTTATTTAAACTTTTTGACGTTGAAATAATGTTAATCATTTATTGTTAGTGATTTTTTTCTATTTACAATTAATAAATATAGCGAGCTAGCATTTTCGATACTTGGCCGTTCGAAATGGTGCCATTGCGTTGTCGCATGGATAGCGAATATTTTAGATTTAGATGTATGGTGCTGACATACTTATACTGTACAACATATACGAAACAATGTCATAGGAATGAATCGTAGAGGTAAATTAGAGACATTCCATGAAAATTTCGGCAATAAATCATTATATTACGTGCAGACATGACAAGAATCTATGACGCCTTTGAGGGAACTTATTATTGTGAATTTTACTCAATTAGGCATTCAATTGATTTTCAAATATGATGCAATCTAAAGTATAGAAATAATTAGAAATGTGGCATTTGTCATGTCCGCATTTAATGTTTTATAGTCGATGGTGATTACTTATAAAATTAGCATATTTGTATGCTTTGAAATGGTCGCAATTTGTGACTATTCGAAAAAATACATTTAAGTACAAGTAAATAGTTGCATAATAATAAAAAACATTTTAGTACTTTTCAAATACTAGATGCAGGTGGGTATAAGCTTTATGATATTTTCTTTACACCCAAATCCTGGCAACTTTTTTGTGTTTGTGCTTTTGATTTTAGTATTTATTCTCCTTATCTATAAAATAATATAGTCACGCTAGACCAGTGCATGAGGCACATTATCTATGTAAGATTTGGGAATTGTTCAACTAAAGCATCTTATCAGCTGTCAAATTTGAACATCCCTTCAGTTACACATAGATTTAAATAATACATTTTTTAAACTTAATGTCACAAAAAGCCTTCGTGGAATCGTCAAAGTGTATAAGACTGTTACGAAAGGGGTACAGGTTCGCGCTAGTGAATTACATGTAATGTTAAATATGATTCGCTTATACAATATTCCATTTGACGTTAAGTAAATATTTATTATACATATTCAATAATATTAATCCGTTATGAATACATCACATTTTATTTCCATCACTCACTTATCGCTAATCCCCATCGTCTCGTTCACACATCAAAATGAATACAAAAGTAGTTACTTTGTGTGGATTCGTTTGAAAAGTCCGGTGATAATTGTTAGACCGTTTATGTAATTCAAGGGTTACTGTACTCTGGAATGGGTTAGCCGCTAGCCAGCGGGTTCCCAGCTATATGCCTGGTAGTCCACTGGCTATACTGGTTTATCCATTTCGTCCAGTGATTGCACAACTTAATCATTGTAAGATACATAAATATAAACATAGAAACAAACTTAAAAATAATAATAAATCAGGACTATCGGGGCAATAATTGAGTGATTTGTATATTGAAATGAATAGTAATATAATACGATAATGGAAAATTATTATAATGTTATGGTCGCAATGGGCCAAGTATTTTTGTATTAGCATATGGACTGTCGTTCCAACTGAGCGTGAACATCTGACATTTATGACTAGATTTTTAAAACATTATTATCGTTTCACTGTTTTTTGCTGTTCAGTTGTGTGAGTGTCTGGTTTCATAATCAGCAGGTTTACGCCATTTTCCGCCACGCTGCCCAAGTAGAAGCTGGCAGACTTACTTAATGTGTGTGTATGTTACTTTAAAATTACATTAGGTATTTTTCTAAAGACTTTGGAATATCTTTCTATCTTCGAAAGATTTTTCATTAATAAAATGACTTTATAGCCAGCAACGGAAAAATTTGCTTAGTTTTATTTGTTTTATTAATACAGTCAATGGGTATGTAATACTGTGGGGCTAGGAAAGAACCGAGTGTGTGTCTTTGCCAGTTTTATGAAAAAATCTTAGTCATGTCAGATGCAAACGGTATTTTGTGTTTAGCGAGTCGAATGGATGGTACGGCTCTATGAGATATTTATTTTAACAAGTTTTAGATCATATTTCTATTGTACTGTTACTTTCTCTATTTTATTCCTATAAATCTTTAGAACTTGTTGTTAATCATATGTATTTATTTACACAGATATGTTTTTTATGTATATTTCTTAGTACCTTTTACATTCCATAGTATTGTAATAAATTTAAAATGCATATTATATTTACTCAAAAAGCAGCCAAAATGCATGCAACGGTTGGCCAGTAACATTACAGTTACGGAAAGCCGTAACTGGTCGGCTTCTCCGGGCTATTTATTGATACAGTCTAATAAACCGATATATTAAGTATAAGTGTAATGAATTTGAAATTTCTATATATCTACTTAATGGTAAATTATTTATCAATGTATTTTCTTCGAAATCATCTCTAATCGAGTATTGCAGGTATCAAATGGGCTTTGTGTTGACTCAATGATAGCTTTGTGATGTATTTTTTGTAAGTGGTCGCCGTCGTCTAAGAACATTTGCTGTACAGTCGGAGTTGCCAGTGTATCGACAACCTTAAACATAATGCGTAGATGACAGTATTTCTTAGACGGGGCCCCCTTACATTCAGAATATTATGACGATTATCTTATAAGAGATTTTATGATATAATTTACTTGTGTTAGTGTTTTTTTCTTGTGTATGTGTTTTAATTGGACAGTAAATTTGCTTTTATATTTCTTGTTTTACAAATTATTTAAAATAGGCAACAACACTGGATAATTATGGTTGGAAATATAATTTACGTGATCTCAAACAGCATTCATTTATTAATGCATAGTTATTATGAAAACTGTTGGTTCATTGGTAATGTTAAGTGAGTTTGTTAATGTAACTCATCAAGTAGCTTTAAAGTATTTATAACTCCGCTATATTCTCTGTTTATTTATCCAAAAAACTGTTGCTATAATAATTAAACACCTTCATAGCAATTTATACAAGTTAATATTAAGAATACTAAGTGATAGGTTTTCATGACAACCACACAACATTATGCTGCCTGCCCACTGGCCAACTTGCAAGGTGTCATAGCAGGCGCGCAGACTCTTGCTTTTTTGAGTGCGGATTTCCGTTCTATGCTAGTCAATAGATTTTACAATTAAAATGTTACAATATTATTTAAGCATTCCTTATTGAATACGGTTTCGAGGAAATTTAACGTATTTTGTAATGTTAGTTTTCGATTTATAATTGATATAAAACTGGTTAATTACAATTAATCATTACATAGTGACCCGTTGCGCGTGGGTTAAAACCACCGCATTTGCCGCCATTTATGGTGCTCTAAGAAGTGGTTAGCGAATACACTGGTACAAGGCGATCTATTGGATGACCTAGACCTAGATAGACTCATCTTGTAAGTCGGATAGTAACGCTGCCTTGCTACTTGAAAACCATGATATTTAAATGTAATGTAATTTATAATATTTTGTCTTAACTACGCCACCATACCACTAAGGATTAAATTAATTAAGGGACTTCAAAGTTCACGTGTGTTTGATAGGAAGATAGTTATTGGTACTGACAGTTTTGTAATTTGAATATAAGAATGAGAATTAAATAAATAATATCAAAAGATTTTTGTGTTTTCCTCAATCCCTTTGCAATAAATTTAATGTAAAACTAGAAATAATAAAATTAATCCAAAATTAGGCAGTGTCTGTGTTATGGCAATTACTGACGGCAGTTAAATATCAACTAAACTATATGTGATCCTTTGAAGGATTTAGCAGAAACTACAACTGACTTATCATTTCGCATCCATCATCAGAAATACCTACTTTCAAATCACTTTGCGCAATGACTCTGGCCTACACTTTACAATACAATAAGTACAATAAGTCACTTTAATGTACACAATAAGACCCATTTATTTAAGATTATTTCCTTAACTGAGTGATTATAGCTAGTAGTGACTTATAAAAAGCGTTAACATAGAATATACGAGTAATCTATACGTACAAGGTAAAGATATAAAAGACAATTTTTGGAAAAACATTTTATTGAATAATAATTGGTGGGATGTTACAGTTATGTCGACTGATTTGTCATAAAAAAATATAATTCAATCAATAACACGAGTGCGAACGCATAACGAATAAGTACTCATACAGGTAATTTTAAATATTGTTTGGGAATTATACAGCGCCCCTACCGGGCGTGGAAAGAACTAATTTAGCCAAAACGAACTGATCTTACTTTTCCATACATTTCATTAAAGTAGCGTATTGGATGTAACTTGTTTTCAAAATCTAGTGATTATAATTCGCTCTGTCATATTGTATATTAATAACAATAAATGTTCATTGAAATTCGCGGTCATAATTATACAACATAATATTTCAACTCGGCGCTCAGTTATTCAAGGAACATTCCGAAAGTAATGACGTAAATCATGAGAGAAATTTTTGACAATTGCTCGAAATATTTTTGCAATCAAAATGGCAATTTTCAAAACTATATGTAGCATTGTTTTTGATAAATTAAACTTATTTATGTTCTACGTTCTTGCTCACCCTACACATCTTTTATACTACAAGAATTATAGGACGTAATATGCAATAAAAAAAGGAATTTTATTCAACAATATCATTGTTTAATAACAACAACGAACCTGATTAAGTTTAACAAATACACAAAACATTTTTACATACATGAAATTTAACTTATAGGAGGTGGTAGTACGTTGTTGTTGATATAATTTGTTAATTGGCTATAATTGAACGTTTAATATCTGGTAATCATTCTATAGCTACTTATTTAATGAATGAATCAAACAAATCACAGGTATTTACAAAATCTTAGGATTTCTTAAATCTAAAAATCACATTTAATCATGTATTCACTGTTAATACAAATAAAAAATATACTTTAACAAAAACCTAGTCAAACATCTACGGAGATACGTACTACTATTTCTGTATGACTATTTTGATAAAATTTGATAAGCATTATATAAAAAAGCAAAATTTTTTCGCTTCACGTTAAAAAATAAAGAATTTCCTTACACTGTATTTCAGGTTAAGCCTTATACAAAGTGCGATATAAATCAAATCAGTATTGACAGATGAGTTCTGATATAGTAGAAGCTCGCCGAAGGTAGGAAACAATCGAGACAATGAAATCAAATAGACAGCGTGGCCAGCAGCTGGCGGAGGGCGGTCGCGGCGGGTGCGGGGGTCGCGGAGGCGGCGAGCAGGTCCCGCAGCGCGCGCGCCGCCCGCGGGCCGCGCCGCAGCCGCTCGGCCGCGATGCGCGCCGCCCGCGTCACGGCGCGCGGCACGCCCGCCAGCCGCGCCGCGTTGAACCCGTACGACTGCGGGCACGCGCCCGCGCACACCTTGTACAGGAACGTGATGCTCTCCTCCGCCACCTCCTCCTCCCCCACCTCCTCCTCCGCCGCGCACTCCTCCGTCTCCACCATGCACGCCTGTCACACAGATTAGCTCCAGTAACGCTTCAGTATAACTCTTATTATCGATGTATACAGAAAACAATATATAAATTACATTAATTACAAACTACTAGTGGTCGCCTGCTGGTCGAAATTCGACCATAATAAAAAATAATTCTTTGACATTTCTTTGGACTTTTTGTTT
>DWGJ01001483.1:0-19691 GCA_018246895.1 Aspitha aspitha aspitha
ATTAAAAAAAACACACGATTGGTATTTTACAGTGATATGCAGGATACAATAATATTATTGCTTGTTGATTGCGTTGTTTAGAATTTTTTATTAATACGCAATCTTGAAATGTTACTCAAAATTTATGAATGTCACAAAAATACATCTAGGTTCATATATGGCTGGAACCTTTTTTTGCGATCAATTGCTAGACACGGGTTCTACTGTAATTGAGGGGAAACTGGGGTATACTCCACCACACAGCTCCAGTGCGGATTGCTGTTGCTACGAGTAATTGACTATCTCATATATCGGATGTTTTTTAAACGCTTTTGTTAAGGACTCCAATGAGACTTAATGATAATAACAACCGGGACCGATTGCTTAAATTTCAGTCCGTTCCTTTACTTTAAGTCAAGAAAATTCTGAGCCAACTTAAAAGGAACGTTAGAATCTAAATACTATAGATAAGCTTCTTGGTTACTTTATCAACAATTCTCTTCACGCTACAACGAATTTCAGCTTACAATATTTTTATATTAGGTACCAACCTACAACGATAAAGGACGTATTATGAAAAAGCGTATAATTTCGACTAATAGAAAACCACTTTTACGAGTACAGTTTTATATCACGAACATAAATAACGACGTATACAATTTTAGGAACAATTTATTTCAGAACATTAACGAGATTAAATAAAAATTTCGCGCGAGTAAAGCTGCAAATGTCACCATTACGATAAATCGCTCACATCCGACAGCCCTTAGGGCCGGCCCTCGTTTACCGGCTTTAACTGATAGTCGTGCTCCGATTCTCGTTTTCAATAACATATGAATATCAATGAAACTTGGGGTAAAAGAAAGAAATCTGAATTCCATGTCGAATATTACTTTCGATTTTTTTAGTTGTGTCCTTTGTGATCCTATATCAAAATCACACCAATAAAAGAATTCTGCAGCAGTCAACTTGCCATATGCCTATGCTTCAGACCAAAGTCGTGACGCAATGGAATGGATTGTCAAATATTGCACAAAGCTACATTCACCGATAACACGTAATTGTAAATATAAATAAGTTTTTTTTAAAGTTGACTTTTATTTTATTTAATAGTATCGATTTGTCGACGATAAATGACGCACGTCCCTTTTCCAGTACAGTACCAAGCTTTTTGTTTCGTCACTTGCTATATTTTTGTTACATTGAGTGTGATATATGTGAAAGAGCCAGCATGTCGCAAACGTACGGTTACGTTAACAATGTAATTTTGGTTTATGGAGCATGTTAACGAGCTAGTAAAATATTTAGGCATACCATAGATTGTTTCCTACTAAACCAACAAGCCAGCGGAAAACAATTGTTGACACTACGGCAATGAAATAATGTTCTCTTTGTAAAAGACATATTGTTGAAATAAACGCGCATTTGAACAGTTGAACCGATTTTATTTCCTCGTCCAGATACCCCACCTGTTATGTACATATATGTACGTAGTAATCAAATCACGATTTTTCCTGTCTGTTGAAAAATTTCTTTTTTCACAAATAGTAATTTTCACGAACAGTAACGAGTCGGATGTCCTCACGTTTCTCAATCCGCTTGCACTGAGACCACATCCTGTAATTTGAACACGTGAGCGCGTCTTTTATATCCATCCCTCTCCATTATGTTTCGAATCCTGGCTTGGAAATTAGAAAGCATTAAAATGTTGCATGCGGACCGTATGAACCATAAACATTATGTATGTATGATATACATACTTAAACTAAGATCTTTAAGTTTATTTTGTTTTCCTGCAGATTTATATTTTCATACCGTGGTGTTATGGTTTGAATTCGGTGTCCGCTGAAAAGGTAATTTTTATTTCTATTGCTGCAACTTTTATCAGGCTACTCTTATGTATTGTAGATATAAGAACAGTGGAATAGAAATAAAAAGTTTGTTCAATCTTTGATTCAATTATTGTACAAGTTTTGTTTCTTGTTGTACCGTCTGTAAGTTTTTGATTACTCTGAAGTTTAACAATTAATTATTAGTTTCAATTTACCTACTTAAAATAAATCGAAACGTCATGACTCTAGAATGCTATATTTCCTCTCTCTAATATAATTAGGGGCGAGCTTAAAATGAAAAATTTTACATGTTATTATTCGCAATCTCACGTAATGGAACAATTGACGACGAAATTATTTTAGCTTCGCAGTGCCATACGAAATCCGCGTATCCGTCACTTATCGAAGAATAAAGTTTAGATATACATAAGTTTCGCAGTGAGACCCACTTGCTCGTAGTTTGAGTTTTGACAGTTCCACCGCAAATATCCGTTGCTTACGTTCAAGATACTATTGGGAATAAGAAAAGTATTGTGGTTGGAAAATAAATCGGGACTTCGGAATGGTATCCGTGCTTGTAAGACATCATTATATATGTATATCGAAACTGTAATTTGTAATAGGATGATTAATTTGAGGGATTTATTGCTCAGCCGTAATTAACACTTTTGTTAAGAACAATGTGATAGTGTGTTCTAATAATTGTGGAGCTATAACTTTGAAGGAAAACATCACGATCAATCTCCACACCTTAGAATACATAACATTGTTTGAGTATTGATAGACTATGGCCTTAAATCTTTTTATTATGAGAAGAAACCGTATCCAGCGATGGCACAATAAAGAGGTTCTTTAAAATAAATTGCTGTTTATACATGTATACAATATGTAACACGGTTAAGTCTAGAAACCGAGCAGCGTACAGTCATATTTATTTAGAAGTTCGTAACCAATATGAACTTTTCAAGACTGTCATAACATAACATGAAATTGTGGGCTATATTAACTTGTGGCTTCAGTGCAGTTAAGGTTTTCATATCAGACGGTACCCACATCAGAGCGTGACGCGAATGTAAAGGCATGGAATAATACGAGTATATCGGGGGGTGATTATTATCAGTTACTTTGTACAGAGTAATGAGTAAGAGGTCAGAATCTGCAGTAAATAATTTATTTTAATAGTATCAATGAACGTCCATAATAGGGTGTGCGGAAAGCATAGAGTGTCAAATATAATCCATAGAGAGCTGAAGTACTTTTAGTTCACATTAGATAATATAAATAATTGCGTTTAAGTTGTTTATTATAAAGACTACAGAATTGGCGGGAAACTAAATAAATAGGCATGTTCTTAATAAAATCGCTAAAACTGTTTAAGTTTGCGAATTGTTTGCACGACAAGGTTATCTTGGACACGACACCAGTGTATACATCTTTTATTAGATCCCATTTTCCTTTTTCGTTCAAATCGAATCAATCTGCGTAAATCGAACCACGAAATAGGAACGCATTTATGTTTGTGTACAAACTCTGGTTGGTGTTCCTGTCTTTTCTACATTTCCAATTTACGGCGAGATTTACATTTAACAAGTTGTTCCTTTTATTTTATAACCACGTACGTTTTGTTAGCTAAGTTATTCATCCGCGCTGTTTAACCATCGTTTTAAAATATTATTTCCATAAAATTAATACCTTTTACTGGTAAGTAGAGTAGCATAAAATTGAATTGTATAAATAATCAAGTTTGTAAACTTCGATCACTAATAATTAAAAGACAAAAATTTTACATACCTATCTACATAAACATAACTACACATTTATAGTTTGACACAAAAATTTTCATAGACTCGCGAAATTTGTTCTATACATATTATGTTCTATACATGTTGGGTATCAAGTAGGTTTTTTATTTTACAATCGATTATTTTCTTAGTTTTCTTTATGCAATTTCACCTGAAAGCCATGCGCGCACCGGCGTAAAATTCAATAACTTGCACTTAACAAAATAACCTGCGGGGATAAGTGAAATTTATAGCCCCAACTTTCCTATCCCCTTTAGCTAGCTCTTTGGCCGTCGTTTATACCCTCATAGCCACTATCACATTTTTCATAAGATATAGCCTTTGGAGGTCGAGTAAAATAAAATGAAGATGATATTTAAAATAAGTGTAAATATCTTCAGAATCTACGAGATTTTTCGTATATATTATACCTATATAGGATTTTAAAATATAGAAATTCCAAATTACAATAAATATGTGGATTACCTGTAACAAAATGTATTAGTAAAATATGTATCAGTTTTTGTACAATATTTTTGTTATCTGGGCGCACTAAATCGCGGGAAACTGTTAGATATTAGTGTCCATAAAGAACAAGTAAACTTATATTACCTACTTATCCAATTATTATAGGTATCTGTAGGAATGGTATAAATTAAATTGTCTCGTTGGTTCACCACAATTTATTCTGTTACATACACAGATATACACTTGTTTTACAAAATACAATTTTATACAAATTATAATTATTGCTGATGTAATAAAGCGTATCGTCTGGAGTCGAACACGATATATCAGACAATGAATAGTGAATAGAATCGAAAGACGAAATAATGAGTTTAAAAATGAAAATGGAATGTTGATTCTGCGAGTGGCCAACGACGGCCAGTATGACAAATGAAAAAGGTTGATTGATAACTAACTCGCACGCCACATATCTATAGATATTTGATAAACAATGAATTTAATTAAAAATAAATGTAATGATGCTCCTATACCTACATATAATCACAGGACTTGTCATTAGCATCTTCGTTTTTGAGTTTAGAGGTTATTAAATTGAGATATTTGTATGTAGATAACATAAATCCTTTCCAGTCTATATTTTGTTCGTAATCTCTCCATTCCAGGCACAATTGGGTCGACGCGCCGACTGTTTGTTATAGCACGACGACGGCAGCGACGCTAATAGTAACAAATGCCCTTTTTTCTTCTTCCGGCTTGTTTTGACATAAATGCGAATGGGGTACAAGTGAGAGAGGAAATTTTGGACGGCGCGCGGATGAAAAAACAAATTTATTGTTCACTTAAAATATAACGAACGCAGCTCTCTTCATAGTGGAGTCGCGGCTTCGAGAAATGAACTCGCTACGACTTAGATATCATTAAAAAGAAACAGTGTAATTCGTTTCAACATCTGATTTGTCAAGTTGTAAGTAAATAATAGTAGTAAACCGATGTGCCAATATTTAACGCGTTAAATGAAACTAAAAGATAAAATCGAATAATAAACTAAAAATATCAAACAAAATGGTCCAATGGATAATCGTTCGTAATAAACTTGTTTCATGTTTAAATGGATACATTGATCAGCCGATCGTGCTTAATCCTCAGTGAAACTCTAATAAAAGTTTAAATTGACAGCATAACAAATGGTTTAAACACATCTAATGGACGGATTGACTATACGCATTCATGTCGCTATGAATTCCCTTTGAGCAGAGTGTTACGGACTGACCAAATTGTCACAATTATTTTGAATGTAATATAGTGTAAGAGTTAATTGACATCTATTTCTATTAAAAATGTATCTAAATAAAATCTGCGTGTTCTATCGTCTTTACAATCGTCCGCACTTTCGGACAGCCCGATCTAATGCTAACGTCATCGTTCTTAAATCGTAGTGCATGCAGTAGGAACAACTTTCATCCTGATCAGTTAGATGTTGCTTGCCATCTTCAAAAGCCGGTTTCGTGCATTCGTGTTTGCTTCGAATGTGCAAAATTGCGAATGAGCTGCCCTCCGACGCTATGCACTATATCATTGGGTTCTTCAAAATGTTCTTCAGGGTTGGCAACACATTGGTGACATCTGGTGTTGCAAATTTCCGTAGGCGTCGGCGACTACTTAACATCAGACGATCCGTTTGCTTGCTTATCAGCCTATGCAAAAAAGTATTCTTGATATGTATGTATAATCCTTTATAGTTAAACCATAACCGTCGTGTCTTGAACACGAACATGATTGGTTGTTAGTACTGAAGATTATTAAGATATTAATTAAAATTGTTTGATTTGTTGTAACGGAAGCTTATTTGGGTAAAGGTTAATTGAATTAGTGTGTACATGAGATCGAGATTTAGTAAACATAAATACTGTTTATTTGGTGAGATATAGCAAAGATTTCAAAGTTTCATTTAAAGCTGTTGTGCATAGAAATGTCGAACAAAACATCTCTGGCCTATTATTTTACAAGCAATATGTGAATAACATTAATGATACCATTAATATTTTATTATCAGAATCTACAATACAAAATAAAGATATGAAACAAAAATGATCACCGTAGAAAATATTACAGTATATTAATGTACTGGTGATACAACGTAATGTAAGATAGTTTTATGTAATAAAATCGAAACACGAGTAATATAAGTGATATTTTGTTATGGCATAGGTATTTGCAACACAAGCTTTTATACTGCTTACTTTGGCTTAAGTCTTATTTCACAGTGCGAGCTTACAAATTCAGACGACAGTTTCAGCGAAAATATAGTAAATGGATCCGGATGGAGTTTTAGCTGAAAGCTGCGGGTCGAAGCTGCTTTCTGTCATCAAAGCAGAAACGGGGTAAGGGGATTTTCCTAAACTTTAAAACGCGTCGTAAAGTTCTCAGTACTTCGGAACAGGGCGTTGTTATGTAGAAGTGCATGGTATGATGTGTAGGTATATACATATTACGTATTTGTTTGCAATCTCTGATAGTTTTAAAGTATGAACTCGTCTAGGTGGGTTTCACTGGTTATATATGGACATGTTAATATAATTGTTTTTTACAATATCCATAATAAACTGCAATAAATAAATCTATCTTATCCACACATTAAAGTAAAGAAATCTTATAGAAAATGAATTCTTTAAATTTTTTTATGATTTACACGAAGAAATATTTTATACGACAATTTTGTACTAAACGTACTTTTACTCATAAAAGATTATACACCAAAAGTAATTTATCTGATTCTCGATTCTCGACAAGTACGCCATCTGTATTCAAATGGTAAAACTTTGATTAAAGTTAGGAAAAAATATATGGGCATTAGAAACTTGAGAGCCAAGGACGTGCCGTAGACCATGCATGATATTTGCTTATGTTCCGATAAAGAACGGAATACTATATATAATATATTTAAGTAGGTATCCTGGAAATGAAATAAAAGCCAAGTTTTTAATTTTGTATTTTAAACAGTTAAGTTAAACATCTCTGATGCAACTTCTATAACCTTATATAAAAATAAATAAGTTGTAATGTAATCTAAATTAATTTAATAAACTCAATCTTATATTAAATGTGCAACAAACTTTCCATAAAATACTCCTTTATCTATCTATCTATCTACATTAATCCTTAAATATTTAAGCACAGCAGTCAGATATGCTTAAATTGCTGCAGGGGCAATTTTCATTCGCTTTAGTAAACGAAGTACACATAGGTTCGATGGCTTAACTGCGAGCTATTCAGCGGTTTCCTATCTAATTGGTCTTGCGTTGGTCCTTGTGCCCAACGGTTGAGTTGGCAATTGTTAATCGCCTAATACCTAATTTAAACATGCATGCAATATGTAAAATGTTCAGTGTCTATTATTGTCGTATATTAAGAACTTTTACTGAAAAGTCCAATTCACAGGTTCAGAGGTACGTTTCACGCAACTACGAGTATAAAAAAGTGGGTAATGCAAGATTCATTATTAATGCTCTTAGGTGTAATTACTGTTTAAAATACTAGTGACTTTCCCAGAGGCAAGAATTCCACGCTATGCCAGTGCGAAGCGATAAAGACATTAAGAAGTGGCCATCTTGTATGTTGGAAGTTTGTTAGTCTAAGTAAGAAAGCTCGTCCAATGAGGTGTAACGACTGTTATGTGATATTTACGATCTCAAATACACGGAAACGTACCTACGTGACAATTTAACTCTTACAGCCGTTGTGTAGCGTCTTTTAACGAACATATTTATGTACCTACTTATGATCATATTAGGCCGTCTACTTGTTTGCCAAGCCTTTCATGTTTAATAAGCAAGGGAAACGATTAGTTTATTATTTAATGTTAAATAATAACTATTGTTATTAACGGAAACAAATGGCCGTTAATAACTTACAAAACGGAATTAATAATTGGTTAAAATAAAAATTCGTTTCTTCTTATTAATAACAAACGTGTTAACATTTAAGCTGCAAATTATTTACCGATACTCAATAATAAGTGAAACTAGATAAGATAGACATTTTTTATGCTTATAAATTTAGGTACACACATTTGTTAATAAATTGAACTCGAGCGTTTTGCTTCCAAACTAAGTTCAACATTATCCTCTAGTTAGTCGAGAGACGGTGAAACTTAACCCTCTAGAACATTGAACGGTTCCACGAATTCACCTCGAACACCGATCCTTAGTTCGATAAAGCCCACTTGAATCTCGTTCACCGCTATCTAGAAACTTAGAACCCTGTTGCTGTTATTGAAGATGTGTAGGTGAATGCGGCTCAGCTGAAATGTAGGTAATAATTATTGTGCACCGTCAGCGCGAGATGAAGACTAGGTCTTAGTGACAAATTTGTAATGATTTAGTCAAATCTTCAACGAAATATCTCTATTTATCTTATTTATTATGTTTGGTATACCCAAAAACCCAACGTACTTAGATGCTATACAAACAAATAAACCACTTAATCAGTTTCGTATCCAAACTAGTGCCAGTAAACCAGCGGCACAAAGATATCTCTAGTTGTTAATTCTCCCGAAACTTCAGCCGAAACTGTTGCTGCCAAGACATAATTAGAGCGAAGTAAATTAGGAATTATTGTCCATGGCCATTGTGCTAGAACGTCCCCGAAATGTGATTTGTGTGAATTTACTCCTTGTATTTATTCAAGCGTATTAAGTACAGTTTAAAGGATTCGGCGCGGCCGTCGCAGATTTGATATTAAATGACAAATGTAAATTACATAGAGCGCTAAATCGTATCAGGTAAAGTATCTACATTTTAACGGGTAATTTTCACGTAGAAATTGAGTATTTATTTGTAAAGTTCTCAGTCCTGCGTTGAAGACTATGAGCGCGCTACTGAACAATTTTACACACGCTACGTGCTATGAAAATCACGATCTCAAATGTAGACGTAAAGACGGTAAAGATCCCGCGTAAACGGTATTAAATTTCTTTGAACATGAAAAGCGTTTTTAAACTAGAAAATAAATGGGTTAAATTCGAGGAAGTTGTATTCATCTCTGAGTACCTAACTGTATTTTAGAAATTTTTGTACGTACCAACATTCCAATGAATTACATAATAATCGATGTTGACTAATTTAGAATCAGATAGCAGATTATGCTAGTTGTTATTATTATATTAATTCCACTAATATAAGACATCGCTACATGTATGTATCTACACATTTTTAATATTTTTTCTATAGTTACCGATCTAAGCCGGTAATGTTTATTGTAATTATTATGCATATCTAATACGACCGTTAGTCCCGTAAAAGCTCGTATCAAACAAATGACCTTCAGCAATCAGGGTCAACACTGTTAGGGCGGCATGACTCATTTGTTTCAGTCACGCGGGTAGACTCATTAATATAGCTTTTTGAATGACTTATACACCACATAGCTATGAAATAAATCTATAGCTACCGTTTCAAATACGAAGACTAAAAGATCAATTATGTATAAGCCATCACTGGTAATTAAACAAAAAGGTGAACTGTGGATCCTCAATATGTGTGATTAAAATAGTGAAGTAAAGGATTTATATCTGAGTATTTCAAATATGTAAAAACAATATATGCGATGATTGTGTATATTGCAAAGATAAAAATAATTTTTCAAAATCCCATACAGTTGTCTGAATAATTTCTCAAAGTGACCGCTTCGTAATGAAGGTGGAATGCCGTACATCCCTATTAGATCCCACTCTAATTGGATTACTTAATTGAGAGGTATGTAATGAGATTAATACGCGCGGCAAATTGCTAATGTAATTCGAGTCGATATAACTTGTATTATGTATATTATATCAATAATTTGAAAGCAAATATTATTATAATTTTTTGTAATTACTATGTGTAACGTCGCAAAAACTATCGATTTTAAGGTTTGGGAGCCTCCTGCTTCCTGAGAGCTATAACATGTATTAAGTTGGTATTATTATTATTAATTCATTTATCAGAACAATTCATTATAAAGCATGGTAAAGATTTATGCATCTGTAAAACTTATTACAATTAGAAACAAAATAAATGTGTCATGCAATTGTTGAGTATGGTACCCAAACTTGGTGGTGCACGCAGTTCATTTAGTTATAGATATTGTAAAGATAAATAATATCGATGTAGGTACCTTTATTTTTTAAGGCTGTTGAAGTAATCTATGCTGCATACACACAAATAGTAGTACATTGATGCGATACAACAAAACTTAAAGTTAATCGCTTGCACTGTAAACGAAATCAAAGCAATTTCTCGAAACACATTACCAATACAGCTAACCCGCCCTCAGCGAACATGGAAACAACACAACAACACGTAACCTCTCGATAATTTTCAGTTAACGGTGACGGAAATTCCGTCGATTTGTAGAAGATTGCGCCGTAGTTTGTACTAATGCGAGGGGCACATGCAATTCACTTGTAAAGCGCCTATCACGGCAGTGAAATCGCCTATTTTCTACGAAATAATAAAAGGAATGTTGCCATTGCGTTCATGTTATTGCAGTTTATGAGAAAAAATACAAATATTTTACCTACAAATAGAGAAAAAATTCTTATATCTTTCTATTCATAATGATAAACATCATGTACCTACCTGAATGGGAAGTTCGGAAAATAAAGATTTCCACACTTATGCAGTTTTAAAATTTAAATTTGGAATATTCAAATCGAAGTCATCGTACGACAAAGACAAATTTATGCGCTTTACAGCCGAGCTAGGTAACCTAGGTACCGAGTTCGTAGAATCGTGTCAATCGTGCAATTTTATCTCTGGCACAAAAAGGCACTATACGAAAAAGTATCAGCTTCTTCAGTGATATCTTTTTAATTCATTATTTGTTTAATAGGAAATACAGATTAAAGATTTATTAATGGGTCTAGTTATGAAATCGGTCATAGTTATAAGAATTTAAAGACAGAGGTATTGTAAAAAATAGTTTCAAGATTCTAAGAATATTATTTTTATTAAAATCAAACAACTGACATTTATACTAATTTAACATGGTCCGATACAACTCAAAACACAAATTAGTTCCAATTTTATGGCTAGTATCGGTTCTAATTTTGCTAATTAGTGTAATATTATTTGAAATGTTCCCACTAATAACATAACACTAATGAGTTGAATGTGCGTATGCAATAATCATAACAATGTATTTATTAAGGCGTATTGCATTAACGAAATACCAAGCACAATTAAACCTGTGATTAAATCGGTTTAACTTTTTTTCATTTATCAGTTGGATCTAATAAATATTTTCATGAATTTGATGAAAGTTTTCACGTTTACGCTCTCATTTGGTTTATTTGCCCACTAAGACTGGCCAAAGTAGGCACCTATATTTGGATGGATCTGATATCGTGAATTAAATAGTCCTAACATTTTAAATGTCATTACGTATGTACATCCGTATTGCAAATTGCTGTATCTTCATGGATGTGTATTTGTCAAATCAACTACCTACATTCTATAAAAGCATTTTAGGCATAGTTTTAAACCAGTCGAAAAGATTGAACTAACGTCCCAAAATTCTTTTACGGGCTCCGAAAATCCTATTTGGAAGGTATCCACGAATGCAATGGAAGCTATCACTGCGATCTCCGATAGCGTTGCAGTGAATAGCGGTCGTCGGATTCATTTGAAAAGTCAATATTCAATCCAAATGGCTGTATTCGTAATGTGATTGCATTGCAAATAGTTTGTTAACGAGATTTCGCTTAATATTCATACAAGTGTGTCGTTTATCGGCGCATTAATGTTATTATTAATTTGGTAGTTTCAACATATTTTTAATAAATAATATAAGCAAAATTTTGAAGAATTAAACCATGTTACTATGTATAATATTTACTTAAGATACATTGGAAATATTTTGGGAATAGTTAGAACTCATGCTCTGCGGAAGGTTATCACATCATCATGTACAAGTATTAGTGACATGACGTGAACATTCAACTCTATTAAACAAAGTTGGTAGGTACTTGTTTTGATGATGCTTATTTGATTAGACAATTTGTTTGGTAGGTATACCACTTATTTGTCTGGAAAAATTATTTCACAGATTGATTCCATATTGATCATCGTTAAATGTGCAAATGTCCATAACCAGCAACGATTACTTAACATCAAGTGGTAGTTTACCTGTTCGCTATACTGAGTTAAAAAAAATACCTCAAACATTTCCATAATACATATTATTTAACATTTAATATGGTGCTTACACGACGTAAGTCTGATAAATGAGGTAACAAGAGCACACGCTGCTGTAAAGGTGCGTAGGGTTGTGGGATTTTGTGTAGCCATATTTTTGTCAGTTAAATATGCGCAAGTCTACTTAATAGTAAAATTGGAAAAGTTTGGTTAAAACTAGGTGCATCATTCTGGATCTGGTCTGGACTTCTATGTGAACTCTAGACCACATCTTACAGTTTATTGTGTGTTTTGGGATGCGATAAATAAATGCTTTTTTATTTTAAATTTTTATTTTAAGTTAGTACATGATAAAAGTAAATTTCAATATTAGTTCTTTCGACCTTCTTTTACTGAAATTGACACGTTTACTGAGCTTAGGTCACTTAAGCTTTCCGGTTCTGTCGATCCTTCAACTTGTTAAAGATAGAGAGCTCAGTTATCAGATGATAGCTTACATTAAGGCTAAGGAATTCCATTTATGTATATTATATTCATTATATATATTCATTATATATGTATATATCTTGTATGTATTTATAATATGATTTCAATATTAAATCACCCTTATAAGTAAGATCATGTTCTTGTGCTAAGCTGTATTCAAAAATAATCGACTATAATATTCCTACATGTTACCATTTGTAATATACGAGTACTATTAGCTACCATCCGCATCATCCCTATGAACCTTCTGACACAATTCACTTTAGGGAAAAACCATTTTTTACAAACTTTCATTATTCTTCAAGGCTCAAGGCTGTCTATAGGCGTGTGAGAGACAATATGTTACGTCATGACGCCTGTAACATGTATCAGTCATGCATGTTCCAACGTTATTTATCGAAGCAGCAGAAGCCCGTTATAGTCAGAGTGCGTACATGCACATTTTGCTATGAAGGATTGCTATAAAGCCCTTTTAATATGTTCCATTTTTGAGTTCACAGGTGCTATGGCACCAAGACCCGAGGCTCCGTAGCCATTACAACTTATTTGATCCATGGAATCGATACACCAGTCTCCTATACCAAAACTGAAACTAAGTGGCATTCGGCAAAATTTCTTTCTGGTCAAAAAAATCTTTATCGATGTTTCTGTTTAAATAAAAAACTTGAGTGTTCGAGGAATGACGTACACAGGAGACTCAGGTCGCTATTTTTATCAGTTCTAATATTACCGAATGAATGAGCTCATTCAGTAATTGTAACCTATTGGATCGCATGCCCCGTTATTCTTTTTCAAATAAAATATGTATAAAGGAGAAAAGGATATCAATTACATTTGCTAATTTTTTTTATCAAAATAAAGGACTAACCTACATAGGTGTATTTGATTATACGTATTACCATTTTAATAACAATTTCAATAAAAGTAATACATAGGCATTAATTCAATTTCGTCGAATTGCATTCAATTGCAATAAACTTAAGCTCGTAAATAAAATACGGAATACTCTTGAATAATTTACTAGTTCAATCTCATTGTAATATTACAATCTCGTCGTACTCGTAAGCTCTCAGATAACTCAAGCGTCGCGGAGTCGGGCCGGGACAATGTTAAACCTTTCCATAATCGAATAAGCGCGCTCTCGTTTCATTTCATATAATTTATTTCAGAAGCTTTATTATAGCTTATATAAGCGGTTCTAGACTAAACGCGTTCAGTAACGCGGGGTTCCGGTAACCTTTCCTAGCAATTGATGTCTCAACAGCTACGCATACCAGGTTTTCAGCCTACACAGTTTCATAAATACTTAAAGGTAATAAGAGGATTAGAGTATGCCGAGTCTCTACAAGTTGCAATGAAAATTACCGATTTTTGTCACCTAGATATATTACCTAATTGTCAAACTGAAGAGATTTAGGGCTATTGCGTAATTTATTGCATAAGGACTTTATCAAACATTTACTCAGCCAATTTATCTAATTTTAACATTTACACTCAGCCGGTTTTAGGAGTTCGATCGACCGCATCCAATAGTAAATATTATAACAATAATCTCAGAATGTCAAGGCAATACTTTTCGTTTATCAAATATTTAAAAACGACAAAGTTCCATATTGTTACTCTACGTGATTTTTATTCAGGTTATTGACCTTTGCCACCCTCGTCAGCGTCACCACGTCGCATCCCTCTTTCTTGACACTTGATTACTTTACATAAAAATTTGATTGCGGATATTTCAATGTCTATATGTAGGTATAAAATCTTTGTTTTGATGAATGTTATTGTAATTATTAAACTTGAAAGAAACCTCGATGATCAGATGCTAGCCACAACCTATGTATTTACCCCACAGTTGGGCACGGGTCTCTCTTGATGTTTAGCACTAATATAACAACAGATTATTTGGAATGTCAATTATATTTACCTAATGACACTTTTAAAAAGGAAATGCCAAAACTTGTGCAATTATTACACACACTTACATTAAGTCTTAGCGAGTAATGTTACTTTATTTTTACTAAAATATTTATAGATAAGTATGGGAATGAATACCATTATTTTAACCAGTTTTTTACTTTTAAAACTATGACGCGTGAATGAATAGATGGCTTCTAAAGACCGACGTTACAATATATCTAAGTGGAGACTTTGTGTATCCTTAACCGCAACTTGATCCTTGCTTAAGGGATAAAGTTAATAGGTACAGAATCTAGCAGAGCTTTCCGAACAAATTGATTTGTTGTAAATTTTTTTGTAAACCGTTTATCTGATTAAAAACATCGCATTCGTCTAAAAGACAGAAGGAAATCGATTCTCGGTTGACGCACAATCTTGGTGACGCAAATAAGTTTAATGAAAGTGGGTGAGATTTTCACGGTATACGAATAAATAAGGTGAAGTTAAAATTTAATTTTAGTCATAGCTCAATTATGATCATTAAATATTACATTCAGTTAAAAAGGAAAAACGTTAAGGAATGTAGTCTCATTAAAATGCTGCTGAAGCCAGAATAAACTCTATATAACCATTATCATAATTACTTCTTTCATATAAAACATTTTGTAATATGAGCTATATATTCAAATTCTGTACTTTGTAATAGACAACAGTAAAGACAGACTTTAATTAGTTATTGCGCTTCAGAGATCGGAGATTAAAGATTTAGAGACAGATATTAACTAGATTCTGAACTGATCCTTTCGAAGCAACATAATTAAATACAAATTATTCATTTATATACAAATACATACATATCATCACGCCAGGTCTCTCACGGGGTAGGCAGAAAGCATCGAGTAGTAACTATCAAACTTCAGTAATTTTGAAGTTAGAAATGTAGAGATCTATATAATACTAGCTGACTCGGCGAACTTCGTACCGCCTAACAGTCAATAAATGTCGTTTCTGACCTAGCCGTTTCACGGGCTGCCTCTCTTTCCTATTGCGAAAAAAATGAAAATTAAGGGAAAATGATCCATCTATCATAATTCTGTATTTTTCATTGTTTTTATGATGTATTCTGCTATTCGGGGCGGAGAGGAATTCAACGAATCAAAAATCATGAAAATTGGTATAGCAGATCTCGAGTTATAAGTGTTGTAACAAACCCGAATTTCTTTTATATATATAAGATTAAAGTAGTCGTGTATAAGAAATAAAAGTAGGTATATCGTAGGATACTTTTCTGAAACTACTCCCAAAAATAATAAAATGAATATCCTTACGCTGCATGGTGACATCAGGGTGCAAAGCTACTTTTACTTACCAATGATTAAAAACAAAAATTTCAAATGAGTATGTGTAATAATTAGGTATATTGCAACACTTTACACTGATATCTCATAAAACCTTTTTTAGATAATTGATAGAATCTTGAGTATACCTACAGTTAACATTTTGTATACCTAGGAACAAATACCAATCGTAACACTGCTACAAATTTTGAGAATGTATAACATAAATAAAATGTTGATTTATGGTCACGCGATGAAAAGGGATTTTCCTCGGTGCGGCGCCCTTATTCGAACGCTGCGGTGAAAAGAACGGAATCCATTGTATCTTCAGTTTGCCAGCCAATTTTAGTGGAGGCGACTTCAATCCCCGCAGGAAATCTCCTTCTATATTTTCTATCTTGTTTATTTTTATCATTTTCCTTAAACTCCGCTTGAATAGAATAGCATCTGTAGCACTTATAAAAGATAATCACGCGCACGCACACAAAGACTTAACAAGAAATGCAGTAGAAATAATTTCATTTTTATGAAACATTGTTGATACCTACTTTTGTCTGCCCGGTGTTACACAAACATATGAGAAGTTCAACCTTTATAAGCATGAATAAAATAAAAGAAGTATGTATTTACAACTGTTTAGTGGTAGCCGTTATTCTTACGATATTTGTTGGGTCACGCGTTAAAAACGTTTTAGGAATATGTAATAAGAATCTATTTGAGATAGAAGGGCTGCCAAGTACAAGATAAAGTACATATGAATATTGCAGTCGATTCGATTAACCGTAATACGTTAAATGTTACAAAGTCGGTGTCCGGCGTGATAGTTCCCCTCCCGCCGCGATCCCGATCTCGCCTCGTTAAGTCGTACGTGCGACACAAGCACATCTCACCTATAACTACGAGTATGTATGGATGTAGTTACAAACATACCTTGGCTGACACCGACTCCAAAAGTAACAATAATTGTACCTACATTATATTATCGTCGGTAGGTACCTAGTACAAAATGTATGTTGATTATTACGTTGTTGAAGAATACGTAATTATTTTTTTCTTTTTAGTGCATACCTATTGATATGTTTTGGAATAGTAAGTTTTTTAAGTTGGTTTTTGTTTTGTTAAAATTGTTGTTTATTTTAAGTGAATTTACTTATAGTTATTGCATTATCATGTTTTGATTACAAACTTTCGTAATAAAATCCTGAGAACATCAAGCCTGTCAATATTTGGACAGCATTTTTTCATTATCATACATATATAATATACACATAAATAATAAGCACATACATGTGCTACAAATTAACTAAAAATCATGAAGTTTTGAAAATTATAAAATTTACTTTTTTCAATCGTCCAATATTAAAGAAATGTAAGTTTAGGTTTCATATTGACTAGTATCTGTTATAACATTAATAATATCTAGTTATAAAGTTTACCTTTTATTTTTACTGTCGAATAGCATAAACCTCTAGTTATGAAAGCTGTGAAACCTAATGACAAGAGAAAAAGACGCTTGTTAAATAATAAGGATGCTCACTCCCAAGGGCATCATTCAATTTTCGCTACAACTTCAGGTACGACTCTGTTTCGCTTTCATTACATGTCACCACAGACAACACAAGAAACAGACAGGAAACCCGTCATAGGTCAGCATGGTAGATCATAGTCTTAACTATTCTCACCCTGAGAGAAGTGCTGATTCGAACAATGGAATGGTAAAGTAGATGAGGTATAATCAATATACTGAGTGCAAAATAGCCCCTGAAAACCTTGCATCAGCGAGCGTGTATGCATTATATCAACAGATTCGATTGTGCAAACATTTTCAACGTCAACACATTTCCAATTAAGTCCTGGACAGTCAAAACTCTAAATTAAACCGTTCCCTTTAGATATTTTATGGAAACTATCGTATAAAGCCTTGAACAAAAGAAGGTTTATTATTATAAATAATGCTTTCTAGTTATGAATGAATAGCTATTCATATATGACTATAGTCTTCTGTCTTAATTATGTACCTATTAATACAAATGTTAATTTTTAGCGCTAATCTATCATAAATACATCTATGAATCAGTAACAACATGTCGATGAAATTAACAATGCGTGTATTACGTAGCATTTCTCGTTAAATACAACGTGATTTTGCATTATGGACGCGATTTAACATCGTTCGGTAGATTTAGTCGATATTGAGTATGGAATTATATATGCTCCTTCATAGGTCTATTGTACGTTGTAGTAGGCTTTAGCAGCTTTATAAATGTCTAAGTTGTATAGTAAATAATTTATAAGGTAACTTGAGCTGACAGAACACAGCATTTATCTAAAGGAAATTAACGTATCGTAAAGTAGTACGTTTTCACAGGAATATACATATTAATATAATGCTTGATATAAAAGGTAGGTAAATTATATATGTTACAAAGTACAAGTACAAAGAAAACGTAAAAAAACTTAGGAGTACCCGATGCGGAGTAATACCGAACCACACAAAGGTTACGTAGAGCATCATAAATCCACGAGCTGAAACATGATTCGCAGCAAGTGAACTTATCACCGAACACCGACAACAAATCGAGCCGAACTGCATTGGGCGAGACACGTGCTACTTGAGTTATGACTGCACAGCTGTTTACAATGATTTTCCATCGACAATACAAACGTACACTTATCTGTCCAATATCTCCAAAACCGTGTAAAAACTTCTAACCAACATACATACTCGTACTATATATAATACCAGTGAAATTGTGTTTAATAAAAGTTTTTCACTCCTGCAATATCCATTTTCTGTCTGTAAATACCAGAAATACTCGCTGGCACTTCAGCGCGGCGGACGTTTGCCGGACTCATTAGAGAAATGTTTTGGATTCTTTCACGCGTTTTCCGTCTGGGGCTCAAATAAATGAAATAATTATGTATGTACTATGCAGACTGAGAGCCACAATATTTATGTAACTTACAAAATGATAATATTACAATTTCATATTTATAAGACAGGAAACGTAAAAGCTCGTCCATCTAAATTAGCCAATAATCAAATATATTCATCTTATTATTCATTTAATCGGTCTTGCATGAAAAAGCTCACCTCAAGTTTGTGTTTTAGTGATATGACTTGTAGGTATAATATGGATTGATTTCATTTGTAGAGTACATATAGTCACGTCTATTTACCAAAGGGAATAGACTAAGCTAATTAAGTCTTGACTAACCTTCTTTTGCCTCTTCTACATGCTCGTATAACATGTACTCTCGATACTGCCTTTCGTCAATACGACTTGATTTGATAGTACGTACGGAAAAGTCTACATCCTCCGACTTTACCGTTCGTACTCCTCTTTTAGATCTGTCCTGTAATTCTCCTACCATTCATTCGTTTTTAAACTCAAAACATCTAAGGGGGTTCTTTCTTGATTCTAAGCAGTACATTTTAATTAACGCCCAATTCTTAACCTTATCAGATACATGCACTTAAGGATATAATATCTACCGCACAAATTTTACAATCGTTTAGTTTCTGTCTTAACTTATACATATTTACCATCTTACATTAGTGACGCAGCAGTATTTTTGTGTGAAATGTATCATTATTGCCATAAATGTCTATTTCTCAAAACTCATTTTGTTTCATTGTTAATATAAGTACAAGACAAAGGCAAAGGAAGTGTCATATTAAATAAGTAGGTATAATACTGAGAAATTAAAATATACTTTTTTACAACTTTTTACGCT
>DWGJ01001484.1:0-19681 GCA_018246895.1 Aspitha aspitha aspitha
GTGGGACCGCGCGACGCGCACGCCCACGCCCTCTACACCAGAGCGCACGCGCACGCGGCCCTCGCGCGACGACGTGGAGGCGCGCGTGCGCGCCATGAAAGAGGAATTCCTAGAATTCCGCAAGCGGCAGGCGCTGCGGCGGCGCTCGCCCGAGCCGCTGGGCGCGCTGTCGCCGCTGGCCGCGCCCGCGCCCCTCGCGCCCGCCGCGCCGCCCGCGCCCGCCGAGACCGTCTGCTGAGGCGACCGTGCTTCGATGTGGACGACGCCCACCGAATCCGCTTCTTATACTAAACGATCGTGCTCGATATCGATATTTATTTAGGGATTGAAGCTATAATTTACGTAACACCTCCGGTCCGCATTTTAATAATTTCGTGTCGACGCTCGCGTCGGTGTCCCGTCTGCCCGAATGTGTATTTACCCTACGGCGCGGGTTACTCCCTGACCGGGATCACGTTTCCCAAATATACATAAGTACTATGAGAAGGATTCTCTGAGGGATTTATTTAGCGGAATCCCTTTTAAACCGAGTCATCGATGGATAACCCAGATAAAGTTTTAAATTGTGATAAGAGTTTTATAAAAACCTTGATACTCGTAAAGTTAAGTACCATGATAGGTATATTATATTATACCTTACGTATGATACCTTAATTAATACCATAATTTGCCCTACGACCAGATGTTCTCATGTCAAATAATACATTTACTCGACTTCTTTAACTTCAATTTATGTTAGATAAATATTTTACTCGCTCGAATCAACTAATGTCATAGTTGAAGAACCAAAAGCAATTATGTTGGTTTGATGTAATTAGCCATCTTTGGCCTCGGTTTATCCAACACGATACGTTTTGTTCGCTGATATCAAATATCCCACCTTCGTCGCCAGCAGGTCGACGGCTGGTGACTACCTATTATGATAGTAAGTAATAAAGAGTTAGGTACGACTTCAGTCACAGAGCTGTTTGACTGAAATAGTAATATTAATGTACATACGTATAAAATGTGGATGCTGTGGCGTTTCCGCTCGCAATGCCTGCGATCCCCTCAATACAAATGTCAATTAACGATACGATATAATTGCCTTTAGTGTTTTCATATTTGACCTTTACTGTACAATTGGCGTTATATTGTCACTCTACTCGTATCACGAAAGATGTCGAGGAGTAGATTTTTTATATACCTAGATACTAAAAAAATTAAGAGAGACTTGGGAACTCACGAAAATGAATACAAAATATCGTGCCATACTTACAATAATTGTTATTGAATTACATGTACGACGTCACCAGCGGCGGCGGCAGGCAGTGCGAGCGCACGTCCACCTAAACGCTTTAGGTATGAGCGGGGAGGCATCCACGACACCGCTCATACCAACATTATATGATATGTAGTTATTATTGTAACTAATTACGAATAATTATATAGGAAAAAGACTCAGCGCAGCCGGTACGCTCAGAATACGTCCGCCTAACTCGATGGCTAGCGATCGACGCAGTACGCCCACCGTAGGACAATCCATCAAACGAGTCGATTTCATAGGCAACAAGTCGGGCGACGACGTCCGAGAGTTGCATAAACTATTGATAACGTCGAAGCAGCACCGGCCGCGCGCCTTAAATCATTTATATTATACAAACACGACAAAATATTCTAAGGTAGAATTAGGCGTATTGAATAGGTTGAGCAAAAACTCGATACTGTCATTAGTTTGATATTTTTAATATTTTATTTTACAAGTACAAATAATTATTTTTATCCTTCATGTACCTATTATCCTTGTATTATTTGAAACTGTACATATGTAAAAAAGTATATTAGATACTACCTTATACACCTATTTACTAACAACAACGCCCGGCCCGAGACGGCCGCGCGACTTCCGGCGCTCGTGTTGCACTAGTATAATCTTCAAGTTCGTATGTTCACCCTTTGCTCACTCCTCGTGTTATTCATTAGACACACTATACGATTAATGGATCTTTTTAAGTTTCACAGATTAATTTACAATTAAACATAAGAACTTACATATAATCGTACTCTCCAGTTTAGGAAAATTTGAATTCCATGCTTTTATCGAGCCGGAACAATGACAAATTTAGTATACTACACTAACCAAACTGCTAGTTTAGCATCCTTTTAATCCAAATTTATCAGCTAGCAACACTATATCCACAATTTATCTGTCGATTTCTTCCACAATCCCACCTATTAAAGTACGTATCGTTAAGTTGACCAGTCAAGTCGAAGACTGTTTGTTTAGTTATCGTAAGCGCTCTAGCCACTACCGTTACGAGACGGCGAGACGAATACAATGCAGGTCGCATTATTGCGTCATTTTGAATCTATTTTATGATTATGTTCAGAAAACGTTCTGGAATTATTTCCAAATACTGTATTTGATTAAGAATCTCCTAAAAGTAAGAATAAAATGTACGCTTTAAAGAAATTGAGGATAAATTATTCATTACAAATAGATAGGTAGGTATGGTAAGATGTAGTGTTTATTGGCGTAAATGACGGCGTTTGGTACTGATGACAACGTTATCGCGTGAACGTATTGGATGTCTAAAGGCGTTTACACATTATCAGGCACTATCGCTGCAGCTTCTATGGCCTTATAAACATTTTAACCATTGTATTGTAAACTAAGTTTGACCGTGACTGCGATACAAACGACTATCAAAATATTGACATATTTGTACCCTTTTCATGAGTACACATTAAATATAAAATGATCCCCCTATTGATAGTCATATATTACTTTTGGCCATTTTAAGCAGGATTGGTATAAAATTACTAAGCGTCTTTTCTCCCCTTACAAACGTATTCCGAAATATAAACGCTTTTATATAAATTATCGTTCGAAAAACTATAGGCGCATTAGCTGTGCAAATAATTTAGAATTCTGAGCATGTTTCTAATACTAGTTCGGATGATGTTAGATTGACATATATATTTCATACAGAATATGTTCAGTCTGACAATGTAGTGGCACACGATTTCGTATCCGATAATGTATAAACGCTGTAAGACAGAGCAAGTGCATCATTTCACTGCCGGTGAATATAGTTCGAATAGAATTTAAGCTGTGGTAATAAAACAATAGATATTGTTGATTTATTTTCAATACGTTTTCTAGATTATACCCGCCATAGTGTTACTATTTAGATCGTTAGTGTGAACAATTTGTGCAATAAATTATTCATTATTCAATTGTAATTAATTATATGTTAAAATATTATATGCTCAATTTTTTCGACTGACCAACTGTAAAATTATTCGTAAATGTCGTATCCCTAACGCGTTGTAAGTTTGTTATTTTTTCGATTTGCAAAATTTGTATATTTTTCAGTTGTGCGTGATACCTACTTATTCTCCAGGAATTTCCGTAACAAATATGTATATGCAATTGATTATTTGAAAACTCACGATATGGTGCAAAATACATATTGTAATATTTTATAATTATTACCTAAGTAAGTGTTACTTACTTAAGCTAATAACTAGTTAAATTCTATGTAATAGAACAACGGCCTTCAATGTCCAGTCTGTTTTATTAATAGAATATTTTGCGCCAACGAGTTACTTATTTACTTATTATTTTTATTGCGCAGTTTTTTCCGTTTTTTTTTAATAGAACGAATTGTTAATTTACAGACCCGGAGATTGCATATCACAGCGTAGATACAATAAGTAATATAATTTTTAATAGATAACTTTTTGATATAATGATATTGTTATTTGAATTTGTTAACATTTTTTGTTAAAAGCACGTGGTATAAATAGATAACTTTGAAAACAATCGTTGTTATAATTTGTGTATGATGATTTTATATACTTTTGAAAAGCTCTAGGTATTAGTTTGATTTCTGCCGGAAATAAATAAATTTTATTGTAATGAAACCGCTGATGCAACATAACTTCTGTATTATTATTATTATTTTTTGTTTTTCTGTACAAAAGTAAGAGGCAAGATAGATATAGCTCAAACCATGTGATATCTAGTCTTTTTCCATAAAAATTTGAACTTCCTTCTAATAAGCTCTAAAATAATAATTAAGCGTTGATTTTTTTTCATAATTTCCTTTATGTAAGATCGGTGCAAGCCTATTATTTACAAGTAACTGACCACCGCCGTTAATTTTTAGTATAGTTGCCTCTAGTGGCACTTTTGAAATTATTTATTTCTAAATGCAACGCAAAATTAAGATAATAATGCACTTCCAAAGTCGTACGACATTTTCTATAGACTAATATGAAAAAGATAGCAATATATTAGAATAATGTAACTAAATCGTATGTAATATCAGTTTGTATAAAGAAACGTATGTAAATGGTATGTTATGTGCACATTGGCAAAATGTAATGCGGTGAAACAGGGGCACCCAATCTTAAAAACTTAAGGCATAATGCACAATATCTCAGCACAATAAGTAATGAATATTTGAGAGGTATCAAATGTACCCAGCACCTTACATGTAACGTCAGTGGAACCACCGTACCTAGGTTCGCCTATATTGAGAACAATTAAAGAATTGCACAAGCCCACAATTTTATAACTCAAAATCTTTAATTTCATTTATAGAATATTTTTAGTTGTAAGTGTTGAGGTCAGTGTTTACTGTGTAAGCACACAAAGAATTCAATTCAAAAAAATAAAAATACAATAATGTTGCTATGATTTAATCAGAGTGTTATTTCCTTTACCTGCCCAATTAACTCGTGATTAAATAGAAATACAATGGTAATTATTGCCAAAATATCTTATAGGTAATGTTGGTATATTCTGTACTATCCATATTTATCTGACGAGACTACTTAACATTTACATATCAGCTATGTAGTTCTGTTTCCTAACGGAAGTAATTTCCTGATAATTCTTATTACTGGCAAGAATGCACTGCGAAGATGGTATATATACAAGTCCAAAGCTATTCCTGATGCATTTACAGCTTTTCTCTTAATTTTTTACCTAAGCAATTTAAATAATGACTACTCTGGGTGAGCCCGAAATAATACTTTGTGCAATGTATTTCGTCGGTAAGTGTGTTATGGGTAGGTTTAGCAACAATACAGTACACGATGAATATCGTATTAAATGAGGATAGTATTTCATCGAAGGAACATTTCATAGCTTCGATGCTTCTACATACTCATAGGGCTAAAAAGAAATAGGTATCTATACTAATATTATAAAGCTGAAGAGTTCGTTTGGTTGAACGCGCTAATCTCATGAACTACTGGTTCCAATTGAAAAATTATTTTTGTGTTGAATATTCCATTTGTTGAGGAAGGCTAGACTATATAACATCACGCTGTGACTAATAGGAGTGGGGCAGCAACGACAAATGTTCCAAAAACGAAAGAATATTGATTTTCACGCGGACGAAGCTGCGGGCACAGCTGGTTATTAAGAAAAAATAACAGTTTTCGTATTTCATACTACTATAGGTATATGGAATATGGGTAAGTTAGAAGAGTATAATGATGTTAACAATGAAGAATGTGGAGCAGAGTGGCTGTACTACATCGATGATGCTGGCGTTACCCACATCATGAACTTTTCACTGATTAACAGCATCGATGACATGGTTTACGGTGACGCTTATTTTTCGTTATATACGAGGTATATAGTTTACGAACTTTAATTGTTTATGAGATACATAGAATACCTAATATTGCTACTACAAGATTTGAAAATCGTATAAAGTTACAAACGCCTGTGGCCTTGTGAGGTCCGATTGTTATATATCATTTTAAAAAATCACAAGGGATTACAATTGACAACTTACAAGTGTTGAAAGGTGAATTTTAAATATGAAGGTACCTCATACCTATGTAACTTTCTATATGCCACTTACTGATAATTTCAAACATTTTTCTCACGTTGTTTTTATTTTAGGAACAATACCGATAACCCTGAATTAATTGCCATACCCGATAACAATACGCAGTTTAATAGCATTTATTTCATCGATTCAAAACCTATCACGGTCATAACTCACGGATGGAGATCGGATGACCAAGCCATTTGGTTACAAAATATTAAACATTCTTTATTGGAAAAATCTGACATGAACGTTATTACTGTAGATTGGAGTGAACTATCGAAGAATCCAGATTATTGTTTGGCAGCATTAAGTACGAGATATGTAGGCAAAAAACTGGCAAAATTACTTAATATCATTACGAATACTTACAAGGTCCACGGCAGCGACATGTATTTGGTGGGACATAGTTTGGGAGCACATGTGATGGGATACACTGGCATGTTTTCAAATCAAAGGATACAACGAATTACTGGTAAATAGCGTTTATTGACGTCTTAAAAGTTAATATAACTTATCGCAAAATATGATAATGATTTAGCCGTATTTCATGAGAGGACATGTTGAAATTATTGTGTAAGAAATTATGAACTCTCAACAAAATATCAGCATCTATGAAAACCGCTTGCGTGTGCAAGACGAAAAAGGAAAAAAGCCCTTGAGCATAAGTTTATAATAGGATATCTGACGGAATGCTAACGGCCGGGAAAGCGACAGTAGCTCGACAGTTGTAGCGCCATTTGGGTGTCTATTGTAGAAATGGTCGGGTACCGGGCGGCTGAAGCCTGTTTTCCTACATGTTTCAATGATACATTAAATACACCGTGATTTGTAGATTAAGTATATAGAATTTTTTTATGCTACCAGGACTAGATCCTGCACGGCCATTATTCGAGCTACCGCTCATGCCACCGGATTTTCGTTTGGAACGAAGTGATGCCGAATTTGTCGATATTATACATACATGTGGTGGTCTGTTAGGATACAAATGGAGTCATGGACATGCAGATTTCTACCCAAATAATGGTAAAGCGCCACAACCAGGTTGTGGGGAAATTCGTGAAAAAATTCGTAAGTGAAACATCGATTTCAACACATTTTATTAAGTGTTATTTACAAACTTCTTAAGTGTAAACATATTAACTTTGGTAATATATCACAGTAGGCATTCGAAGAGAAGAAATGTTTAGATGCTCATGTTTACATATTCACATATGAAAAATGTTTATAATATTAATATTCCAGAAGGCTGTAGCCATCACCGCGCCTGTCTATACTTTGAAGAATCTATCGGGTATGAACCTCCGAAAGGTTTTGTTTCTTATCCTTGCCCAAACTGGGAACAGGAAGGCGGAGAATGTAAAAATAATACAAGACTCATGGGATATTCTGCTACAAATAGCTCGGGCGACTATTACCTTCGCACCCGAAATGAATCTAAGTATGCATATACATGACAAATATTATGTAAAATATTAGTTACGAAGTCATCAATCACTATCTATTGTAATTACTAATCTATTGTACAATTTTTGAATTGTTTGTCTATAAATTAATAAATGATAATAAAACAACTTGTTCAGTTTTATTACAGACTGTAACTGTAATGTTGAAAAAACAAATTCGTTTACGTTTAAAGTGACTCAGAGTGGTGTTAGTTGAGTAACCCCACAATTAGTGTCTGAAAATTAGTTTTCTTTTTCAAACAACGAATGTACCTGATCATTATTATTATTATAAGAAAAACACCAGTTAATTTTTTATAGAAATTACAGCAACCATGTCCATTTCTAAAACACTTTTTATATATTTCAAGCAATACGGGCCAATGTTGCCAATTACAATTAAAATTACTACTTCGGGAACTGGCTGTCAGACACGCAGACACTGAACAAGGCAGCTAAATATTCCAATAAAACAAAAATTCAATTTTGAATAATGTATTGTTAAATAAAGAGATCGTCTAGACAAAGTATAAATAAATACTTATAATTAACAAAGAACAAATTAAATAAACAACTTATATAAACTGACAACAATCTGCTAATTAATGAACAACACCCCTTTCGTGTTATCTGCAACAAATAAAACAACGTTATTAAAACTTGAATTACAATAAGTCATCGACACGCAAGACAAGTATATCGTCAGATTACACGGTAGATACATCATTATGCATCAGTCGGGAAAAGAAGACAAAAATAATTGAATCATCATTGGTGTCATTTGTATATGATGTGAATTTTAAATTAAAATAGACACATTAATTTCAAATACTTCAAATGCTGTAATGAACCGCTATTATAAAAGGTGTTATAATTAAATACAAACCTGAATTAAGAAATCTCGAATGCAGTTTACTCTACGACCACCTGGTGAAATTTCAAAACAACAGTTAATTATTATCAATTACAATCGGACTAGGCGGGCCTGCTATGCTCAGCCCTACTGCAAAGGGTCCTTCGGTACCTGCTGATATATCAAACTTAAAGCATTTATAAATTCGACTTAAGAAACATAGTTACCGGCGTTTAAATATACTTGAAATAAATTACAGGACACCATGGAATGCGATACAACAGCTATCAATTAAATTGTTTTGACTTATTAATAGAAATTATAATACAAGTACTATTTTCTTTATTTTGTAAACCGCAACAATCAAAATCATAGTGTATCCTTTTTTTGTTTCCTTTCCCTTGACCATTAAATTCAACAAATGTCAAATGAGCACGAATTAACGCCACACAACACATATTGTACGCCGATAGCTACACCATTTATTATTGGCTGGAACCGGAAGTGTGTCGTACCAAAAAATATCAATTTGTAATTTTAAAAATGACAATTTGCAATTTTATATTATAGTTCCATTTGATACAGTTCTGATGCGTGAATAGCAAAAGGAATAAAGCGTTAATATTTGCAAACATTTTACTGCGACATTTTCCGGTTCCTTCTCCATTCATTATCACTCAAGCTGCGCTAGATCAGTATCGTTAGAATAAAAGTATGTGCAATATTTAAGTGCGAATTTTCTTTTTAAAGAAGCAATTATAAGATAATTAGAAATAACCTACTATAATTCGTATGGCGGCAAAACTAGATTGTTCGACACAATTAATTCTTGTTTTATTATACATAACATGAACCATTTCAAATAGTTATGATTGACACTAAAAAATTCAATTATTGGAGACAAGTACCAACTATACTACATTTGAATTACAATAAAGTATTATCCGTAAACCACGGATGGGAATATCACGAAAAGGGCCGATTACGGTCTTTATATAAAACCTATAATAAAGGAAAAATTATTTGTCCAGAAGCTTTCTGTGATAATTATATTCAAGTATAACGTTAATTGCATTAAAATGGAAGAAATGAAGACAAGAGAACTTTTGAGGGGAAGAAAACACATCGTGGTTTACGGACGAATTCAAAAGATAAAAATTATTAGCTACAAACCCAGCGGGCAGTCGCACAGGGCACACGGTCACACGTGCGAATGACGCTAGATCCGGTAAATTAATGTTCGTATATAACTACCTTCGTACGAATCTCTAAATATATTGTTAGACAGCTCGACATAAACCTACATACATAGAGACACCCGGCTATGGATAAACGGTTATACAATAAATTACAAATCTTACTTCATTCATTCATATACGACTATAATTCTAAGGTCTATAAGACCGCTTGCGATATAATACAATAACAAACATTCACAATATAGTCGGTACAGTATTGCAAATATAAAAAAATACTGATCATTCTACGGCTTCCGAAATAACTTACAAGTTGTGTGAACTTTTGAAGTAAAAAATATTTTTTTCGATTTGGATCGATAATTAATGAGGTACTATTATAATAAACAGTGGGTTTTGGTTCAGTACAATGTAAAGTTGCACAACGGCTCGCAGGTTGAGATGGGCGTGTTTCAAAATTGTACACTTACAACACTACGCAGTATAAAATCTATCTCTCACTTCGTCAACTAGGACCGTCTTGGTCATTCGACATACATTAACGATATATTTTTGCTAATATCCTAATTATCCTATCGACTAGGACGATCAACCGCCACGTCGTCACAGTTGCACCCATTTATCGATTCCGTTCACACAACGACAACACAACGACACCAACTGAATAATTGAAAATAATTACTAATTACGCAGTTGACCAAATTTCTACAGATATAATGCAATTTTAAACACTTAATATGTATCGGTTACATTATGCAAGCGTTATTCATCGTAAATGAAACTGTATCAATATTCAATCTTAGTGAATATTACAACATTCAATGCGGGCGCAATATTTCCTAGCGTACCGAAAACTCAAGTTTTAAGTTTCAACATTAAAAAAAACGATTTGTACAACAATTACTATAGTGTACAATAAGAATATAAGAGTGTAAACATTCTATAACAAATAGTAATTGGTGCTATGTGCTAGTTAAGGCTACACGGGTAAGGCATTGTAATTCTACCGGATACAACCATTGTACATATAAATCATTTCAGTCAAGTGATGCAGACCACAATAGTTCAATAGTGTTATAATAAGGTTGTTCGCAGAACGGCTAGATCTTGCCGAAGATGGACCCCACACTTCACGGTCTCTGTAAAAATATACATTATATTACATAGTGATAATGAAACAACGACTTATTATGATTCATATTTTTTTAATACAAAAAGGTTCATGGACTGTCTTCTGCTATAGCCCATAAAAGTATTTTTAAAACGACTTTTTTACTACGACTTATATAAGTGTGTATTGTGCTATAAAACGTCGTGAGACCCGTCTAATCGTATACTAATTTGATTACAATTAAAATATGACCACAATCAATCGAACACGTCCATTAACCTTTTCGTTAAATAATAATCAGAGATGGATTTATACGTCATCATAGTTCCGATGGGAAAAGAAGACAAAAATATAACAAGCTCATCATGTTTCTCATTATTATAAAAATAAAACATTAAAATTATATAGCTTGGTCACAAAGTTGTTTACATCAATATTCAAGGGAAAACATGTGATCGATGTGTGTGATGTCGTCGGAAAAAACCTGTTCTGTATGCAGCTTCAATATGCCACAGAGAAAACATTTTTCACAATAATTTAGATTTTTTAGCTTTATTCCAGGCAAAAGTTTCATGTAACATTAAAATTTCACAAATTGCAACAGCTCTGTAAAGGCATCGTCTCAATTGTTAAAATTATTAAACTAGCCAAGTAAATGGTACTGTAATGTTTTCCCTTCAATTTGAATACGGGTAGCCGGTTAATGTATACTATTCAAAACACACCTTGCTTACTTAAATCGACAACAGCAACCATGCCAGCCACGCTTTCTCTTGGCCAACTGAAACAACAGATATACGCTGTATGTAACACAATAACACCAAATTATTTCTGCTGATGAAACGTTATGAAACATTTCTCTTAATAAATGTTCCGCAAAAATTAATAAAAGACAAAATAAAATATAAAATTACCTTTATGTACAAAGCATGACTGCACTTAGCTAAAAACCGATACCTGTAAATATAATAAAATAATTAGTCATAATGTTAGAGCTTTTTAATTGAAGATTATTAAATTTATGGAAACATACGAGGAACAATGATGTGACAATATTATGTAAATATCGACTAAGGAGAATATCCATTTAGAAATCATTTGCTATCGTCAAATTAATTCAGGCATGTATATAACATTTAAAGACAAAATGACACCATTAGATCGATTTGGATGACGCTGATGAATATTAAAATGCAAGTACCTAGATTAAATAATAATTTTCGTTACAAGAGTCACGACATATTTATAGTTCAAAAACTACAAACGAAAGTCAAAATCCTCAGAAAGCATCGTAAATTCAACTTATTGAGTATGAATAATATGCGTACATAAAACTCGCACAAGATAATTCTGTGTGATTTTTTTTAGGTAATAAACCATTACTAAGAAGCGTTCCTAGGATACTTTTTATAGGATTTCAGTGTCTCTTAGATAAATAACAAACGCTATTAACATTTACAACGGTACACCACACGTAAGTTCTGTAATAAAATGACTGCGTTCGTTACACATTAATCACCGTAAAATTTTATACGGCAGGCTGTTAATTATCTCGCCATCTTCACAAGACATGCGTTTCATTTACTGAAATAGACATTTCAATAATATTACTTTACGTACTTAAGCATAATCTACATATTCTTATATTGTAAATATGTACAATTAGATATACCAGTATAGCGGAGATCATCACAATCGTATTTTCTCTCATCGTCAGAAAATACGGTAGTGGTAATGTAATTACTATCGAGTAATGTGTTCGATGGATAAAAGGCGTTGCGTTTCCAGTTATAAATGTCTACGAACAGTTAAAGACTGGCCCAGGTTTCTTTTAGTTCTTTTAGTTCCATATGAAAAAAAAATGGCTCTATAAATTCCCTTATGACAAACATCTATTTCATATGTTAACTAGGGTAGCGCGCCGTAGGCCTCATTGTTTAAAGATATGTAGAATGGATTAAGCACAAAGTGCATTGGATCGAGCTGCCGTTGTAGTGACGGCCTTGGGCCCTGGCGAGAAGAACAACTAAAATAGGAAAAAAGTTGATATTGAAATTATTATGTTGTAAAGAAAACTTTTTCCTACCGTCATCGTGTTGACACGTCGCGCTATTGCCATGACACGTTACCGTAAGTAGATAAGAACGTAAAACACAATTGCTGTTAAATATCCATTAAGTGACATAACCGATACTTTCATGGATTTAGCAAAAAATACAGAGTATTCTTATTGATAATCAGAAATACCTATTTTAGCCATAGATAAGGTCCTCGCAATGGTTAAAAGGCCGCCACTACGCGGAACCTTTCCAAACTTAATAACATGCATCCTACGCGTAAATATTGCTTAACGCTCGTCACTTGTTATACGGCAGACGCACCGTGTTCTAATTTCGATTTCATAACAGTTTTGATAAGCAACCGGTCCTCAAACACCGAACACGATAGTGAAAAGCCCCGATATATTAACCGCATTGTCGCCAATTTTTGTTTTAACTTTTCTAATATGTACGTTAACGAGATACCAATCACTCGTGCTCATTAAATGCGAACTGTTGAATGAATGCATTGTTTCTCAACAATTTTTACATCGCGACCCAAGAGAAAGCCAGTCTAAACGGAGCGGCTAGAGTTGTATATATCTAAACATTCAGTTATCTCAGGATATTTTGAGAAAACACATGCGTTATCCTGTTACGTAGCAGATATAGTACGTACGTAGTCCAGTGGTCCTATACATACACCTTACGGTAGTCTCTGGAAACTACTGGAGGCAAACTCCAGCCGGAGACGATCATTAGCGCAATGCACGTTTCCTCTGGACAGCCTTAAATTTAATTAAGAAAAGAAAACTTCATAAATAATTTACTGATATTTTCGTAGCGCCGACTTTTCATTGGTCAGATAAGCGACTGATACTAGTTATCTGATGAATAGAGTATTTTTTATTAAATAATAGCGTAGTTCTTACGTAAGGTACAAAGACTACTGGCAGAATAAATTTATCTCCTCTTTATTCCACTGACGAAAACTTATTCGTCAATCTTTCCCTTTTGTCCTGTCAGTGTCAAACGCATGGAACCTTAAAACTCTTCGACGCTTTGAAAGACATGCAAGTATCTCTCGCTCGGTGACGATTGTTATAAAAACGGGTAACTTAGTATTTAGTTGATTGAACAATGAAGAATTTTATTCAATGAATAAACGAATAGATCAACGTATAATATATTAACTTGATATATTGAATGGTTTATCTGATAATTGACAAATCGACCTTTAGTCGATAATTTAGATGAACATTATGGTCTAAGACTAAACAAAAGCAAAGGAACTATTTCTTTATTGTTTGACGTTTTGTGTCAATTTTGTCTAATATTAAACTTCGACATTTCCAAAAGAATACTGAATCGATATAGTTTGTAAAAAAAGTGCTCTGTAATAATTTCAATAGCAACTTTGTTTTGAACGCCAAAATACTGTGCATAGAAAAATGAACAGAATTTTTACATACATGCATTACATTTTTTTGCCTACCGTACACGTTAAGTTATTTATTAGATAGATATGTGACTTCGAAAATGCATTTTCAAACGTGTCACGTAAATATTTTCAAGTTTGTCTGTTTATACAACTTATTTACTTACCAGTTAAAAGTTTACTGCGGATGCATTAATAAATTTCAAATATCTTATAGTCTTCCTAGAAAGAGCATGTCGATTGTTTCCTTGAAACATTATCTTCGTTTACATAAATCTTCTTTAATTATTGCGGTTGCGGTTGAGTTTCCATGTTGTCCAGTCCGTATTCCGTGTAATGAATGACTTCTATTTAAATAAAAGTTAAAAGAATTCCATGATGGTCAACAAACCACAGCAACAAATGAAAAAATAAACAACTTTATGTTGCACAGAAGACAAAAATGGGATTAATTGATATATTACATACTTTGCTATTCCAAAGAGAGTTCCAATCATCTCAAAAGTTAGAGAAACGATTAATTCTTCCATATTTAATGTATTTATTTGAAAAGGAACTACGATCATCCCTTTTTGGATAAAGGTTAGAAACTTAAGAGCCAGGATTTGAGATCACTTTTAACACGTTTATTATTATTATTTAGAATTAGAACTTCATATTAAATAGAAACCTTTTAGAATTTTTCCTGGCAGAAATTAAATTGAAACGAGATAAACACTGAACCAAATTACAGGTTCTTCAAGGCATTAGGGCGCTCTTGTTGTTGTTACTACTTATTGATAACAACGAAAAATATTCACGAGCCCATTCTGACAGCCAAATGATAAGATGTTTGCATAAACAGGGCTCATGACATTGATAATTATTGAATTACGTAAACCGAGTGTATTAAACGTAGACGTGACGAGGTGCAGACCCTGTGGATTTAAATATAAATTAGAAAGAAGAGACAATAACTAATATCTTCAAGCGGCACCCGCCCAGCGCCGATTCAATGCTGCAACTACAGTCATAATAAAGAGAAAAATAAGAACACCGATTTGCAGGATTACAGCACCCATTGAAATAGAATGCTTGTCTCATGGTCTACTTATCATTCCAATTATTGTATACTATAACTGCTTTTTTTTTACAAAAATATCGTATAAAACGGCTGATGACCATCTCAATCTAAGATGACGGCAAGTGATCACCGGCGTCTAAAAACTTGGAAAATCAGAGGATTTGCCTATTAGGTAGACGGCTTGACGAGCGCTTTAGCGCTTCATTATTGTAAACACACATGCGCTCACTGACTAAATGCTATAAATTTGGAAAAGTCTGACAGAAGTAAACTTCAAGACTGTGTCCTGCATAACACAAACTGTGCTCAAGAAATACAATAATGTCACCGGTTCTATTGAAGAAACCGAGAAACGAAATCATAGGTTTACTTTGAGACTTTTGTTTATCAAGGCTGTTCCTTTTCCAGTGTGGTTGCGCTAGTGTCTTTATCGACTCATGTCTAAATCAATATATTTATGACCAAAGTCATTTTACATGCATAGCGATAAAATCAAAGCAAGTAAATTAAAATTAACTAAAAATATATATCCAAACAATTCAGTCCAGTATAAATGGTAGAAACTCTGATCAAGAAATTCTGATTATTAACAGAATTCTATTTTGCAATATAGAAACAGATAAATTTCTTTGTAGGAACAAAATATATTCAAATTAAATGTTGTTCCCAATAGTTAAATCCGGTTAACTTCACGAAATAGTTTAAATCGAGCGGCTGCTGTCTCCCCTGTCGAAGTAAATTCCTGAAAAAAAACTTGTAATTATAAAAATAAATCCATAACTTTTCAAAATATAGGACGTTATGGTGTTTAAATTTTGACGTGGCGTCGTCCAAAGTTTTATATATATTTATGACCAATTTGGAATTTTTACAAATTAGAATGTACTTTTCATGGTCATGGTCGAAAATAGAAAATTTTCATTTTAACCAATCTCTGATACTTAATAAAAGGAAGCCCATATACATGAGTATTGTCAATACTCATTAACGTAGAAACCAGACCGGTGTCCCATAATACTGCGTAATTACTTACTAAATCTTAATATTCGAATAAAAGTCAAAAAAAGTACACGTCTAATGGCAACCAATGTCTCTGGTCTTTCAGAGCGTTCATAGCATTTTACTGTAGGCTTTTCCGGTAAAAACGAGCGGAAATGAAGTACACAAATGTTTATATTTAAAATTTGGAGAATCGTTAAAGAAAGAAGAACATTATATCGACAAGACGTTTATAATTTAATTAATCAATTACCTTTAGTAATTATTCTCAATCGATACAAAACTAAACCTTTTAGATAACAACAATTACAATTAGTCATAGATTAAAGTGAAGCTATAACCAGAATCAGTAACATTATGTAATAAATAATAATAAAATATTGAGAAGAATCGGTAAAAACGTTCGCAAAATTAGGGCTTAGCCCTGAAGAATGTATAAGATAAAGTTGTACTCAGATTTTTTTTTTTATGTAATGTTTAGCTTAACTCTAATACATTTCTCAGATCCTTGAACAAAATAATATCTACTAGTTCCATGCCTGATACTGTGTTCATATTGGTAAAAATGCCCAAAATTGGAAGTCCGAATCTAAACTTCAAATCTTACTTTTCGAATAATACCTTTTTTTTTCGAATAATACCTACTGCAACTTGCCTTGTGAAGTTGCGATTTCTTGCCGAAACATCGCTATGTGTACGAAAGGCGAACTTCCCCAGCCTTTTCTGGAACATTGAACAACCCCCCCCCCCCCCATACCCAGAATTCTTACCATTATAATGATCAAACTTAGTATTGCATTAATGTGATCAGCAGATGTCTATATATATATTAGTTACTACAAATTTATCTTACCGCTAATACTCACCCACATACTTAGTATTGAATAGTTTGCTTGGGAATCAAGAGCTCTCACGCTCTGCGGTAATCTTGTATATAAAAGTTTATTGTTAGTGATGACAAGTTGCCTGTTGGAATCAGTCTTTGGAGAAGTCATTTCATGGCGATCAGTTCAGTATTTACCCCACCACATTGGGACATGTAATGCCTTTGATTCAGACTGTTATCATCAGGAATAAGCCGTAGTCTAACAATAAACCAAAGGCCATGCCGGCAAGAATTCTGCCGCACTCCTGTCCTACCCATCGAAAGGGGCAGAGTAATGTTCCCTCTGATTTCAATTCTGGTAGACATCTATCTGGTTTTGGATACTGGCGAGTGTGGAGACACCACAAGTGAAGGTAGCAATGTCGCTATTATTTACTTTCGGCAACAGCAATTTATTATGCTTACTTTTAGGTATTACCTTTTAAGTATATTTATTTTATTTATTTAGGTAACGTGATGGCTACCTTATCAAATTGACATTTAGCTGACATCAAATTGACGTCCTATTAGCTGAGCATCTTTTAGCTGTTTTGCTGAACGTTGTATTCAGCCAACGGACTGATTGACGGATAGTGGAATGGCGGTGTTCAATGAAAGGGCTAGCCGTCCAATGAAACGACTATTTCAATTAGTTGGCTGTGACATACTCGTAATAATTATGTTCTTGGGTTCTCACTACGAAATTTTGAAAAAGAAAACACACTGCCCAAGCCTGTTTGTGTTTTTACTTTCTTCTATTATTAGCCTTTATTTTGGCATTTACCACATACGTACAATTCGTTGTCTTGGAGTGAGCGATCGTAAACGCCCACATTCATACAAGTTCAAGGTTTGAAGGTGCGGGAAGTTTATCCCGCAATCTGATTCTAAAATTAATCGTCGATCGTCGTCATTCATCTCCTCGTCTCATCCCGACCTCTTCAATACTCACCGCTCCTTCTGCTTTTTATTTAGTAACTAGTTGTGCCCAACAACTTTATCACTTTTAGTTTTCGTTTAGTGCTCTTTCTAACATAGTTCTCTTTTCTTGCATCCAAACAGTCGTAGCGTAATGTTAACCTATCACCTTTCTCAAGAATTGAAACTATCAAATACCAAACATTTTTCAAATTTTCCAACAAATACATAAAACTTTATATTAGTATAGATTTACTTTTATACGCACTATGTTATTGGTACTCATTTAAGTTTAAATATTAAATTTTCCCCGTGCCGGCTGTGACATTGTCATTGAAGATAATATGAGTGGTAATCTCATTTTTCATTCTATTCTAGTTAGAAATAATAATCCTCAGGGTTAACCGAAATAAAACTATTATGATTAAAATAATAAAGAAATATTTTTTTTTGTATTAACAATTTATAGATTTTAATAAGATTTATGTATTTCATAGTTAGGACTTTTATATTTAACTGGCACGATATGATGTGTTATGGTAAAACAATAAAAGGTGAAGGTGGTAGATTCAAAAAAAAAAAATGAAACGCTTGCATGAATATAACTGAAAAATATAGCATTCAAGGTCAATCAATATTAAGTTTAGGTTTTTCAAATAATTCATTCAAACTGTCAACAAAATAACACAAAGTTAATTTATTTTATAAATGTATTGCGTAACGAAAGGTGTAAAATGTTAAGCTATAACATTTGGGAACTTTAGTTATTTTATCGGATTCGAAGATAGCAAGGATTTTGAGTAGGAGGTTATAAAATAGTCATCATAACCGAGACGTCTGTCTCGACTCTCGACCACTCGGAAATCAATAAGGATTAAGTAATAAGGATATCTTCGTACTCATATCTAAACACTTAAAATTAGTGAATATTGTTATGCTTATTTGGGCTTTGCTACAAACCTGTTATACAGTAAAGTTCACATAGTACAAAGCATGCGAACTCGTACTAAATATGAAAATCAATAAATATTTATAATCATTATGTTATTGTAATAATGAAGTTTACGCCAACTACTTATATTCGACAATACGAATATGTAGAAAAACATAAAAGGTGCGTGTGTATGGTAAAATTAATACGATTTAATTTGCGACAATTATTTATTTATGTATTATAATTGAAATTGAACGTACACAATTACTTTCACTCTTAAATATCCATTAAACACTAGATTAGAAAGACATCGACATGTAAATTGCAAGTTTATATAGAATTGCATACTTCTCGCACATGACAGACACTCTTTGCTAAATTTGTTTTTTAGTTTATCCAGTAACATGATACTACTATCGAATGAATGAAGACTGTAAAAACTAAAGATTTTTAATATCATAAAATGTTTCCAGTATTTATTCTGTTCGTCCAGAGATTCCATAAAACGACATCACTACTATCGTGATATATGTGACGATAGTAACGTCATGCACTCGTTATACAAACAGGCACGTGGTCCTATCTCGCTCCTATTCATATACAATAAACAGCGTTAACATTTTGATAGAAAACTAAAATGTGCATAATCTAATTGCGAACAGTAACTCTAGCAAGTAAATATTAAATTATTAAATTATTCTTGCCAAATAATAACTTTCCCTACTCTATACTAACTACAATCTGGATGTGATACAACTTCAATTGTCCATAAAGTACAAATGTTCGCACGTAATTAAGAAAATATAGTTGTTTTCAAAACAATCACTACATGCCACATTTATGCATAGTTTTCAAAATGTTCTTGTTAGTCATTTACTACATTAAAACGGGCTTTTTATATTTTGGAATACCAAAGGACGTTTCTTAAAAATATATACGGCCTACATTTTGCTAGCTTTATTGCCCAATGAATAGATCCGTAAATG
>DWGJ01001485.1:0-19680 GCA_018246895.1 Aspitha aspitha aspitha
ACGGCCGCGCATTGCGCCGGTACGCTCAGGGCGACATGCGCCCAGCGCTCGGTCAATAGCCGCTCACGAACATCCTTTTGACCGTCTAAATTGCTACTGCGTTTAAATTTTGAATAAATGCTGCGTACTTGTAGACTATTATATTCGATTAAGCGTTATTCAAATTGTAATATTTTTAACCTGCATCACTGACTGGTCTATGTTGACAATTGACCAATCGATATGGTAAATTACTGTTGTACTGTGTTGTACCTATGCATGTGTCGTTATAATGCGGTTACCCATCAATACATTAAAATTTATTATTAAAGCTCAGAAATACTTATCTATACTTATTTAATATTATAAAGCTGAAGAGTTTCTGTGATTGAACGCGCTAATCTCAAGAACTACTGTTTCGAATTGAAAAATGATCTTTATGTTCAATAGTCCACTTATTGAAGAAGGCTATAGCCTATATAACATCACGCTATGACTAATAGGAGTGGAGCAGCAATGAGAAATGTTGTAAAAACGGAAAAATATTGATTTTCACGTACGCGAAGCTGCGGGCACAGCTAGTATTATAATAAATAACAAAACGCACGTATCTTGAACCGTGAATCGTGATATTATAATAAAACAAACTAAAAAAATTACAATTTCGATAGTACCTAAGAAATATTTATATTGCAATCCTATGTATATGTATACGTATACGTATATGTAATCCTATGTATATGTATATATATATATATATACATACGTGTACGTGAGTTTCTGTGCGGACTATTGCAATGTATGTGATGTGATTAGGTACATTGGTTTAGCCTTCACTTAAGTATTAAGCGATCACTTTGTAAACTGATGCAATCATTTTATTTATCTATTTACATCACAGCTGCTACACTATAAGAGAACGTTTACCCGTTTACGGAGACTCACTCATAACATGTCCATTGTAGTATTTGGAATATTTTTGGACACTATTTTTGCTAACTTAATTTTCAGAGGTTTATCTATTATGCCGACTGCTGTCACTACTAACATTAGGGTATTTATAAGAGATGCATAAATGGAGTTTTCTAGTCGTTTCAAGAAATCAAATAGCAAAGCTGTCTGGCATATCTTCGAGGAATATAGTAAACTATACGTTTTTATAAATATTAACATTAACTGAAGGAAACAGTACAAATGGAGTAATCAAATAGCATGAGAATAATGTTTTCAGCCTATCGATGTAATATGTGTATAACGCCTGATGAATGACAAAATACTAAATAAGACAAATAACCAGAAACAGTATAACACGTAATCACTAAATGAACGATGAATTGAAACAAAGCGTTGATTTCTATAACGGCGAATTTAACAAACAATGGAAAAGCAACTTGATACTTAAAAATAATGTTACCAAAATAGATAACGAGTATTATTTTCAGTCATGCAAGTGACTCAAGTTTTAGCAACAAAATCAAACAATTAAATGAATGTGGATGGAAAACGCAATTGTTTATATTATAGGCATAAAGGCATGCCTTTCACAATCCAAATAAAATGGCATTAGAATTCAAAATGTACTATGTTAACATATATTATAAGAAAGGAATCGTTTATAATGAACTAACACGACGTGATTTGCGGTATAGTATAGTTGCGCTTCTCATGTGCTTTGAAAGAACAGTATTTGTTTGGATAAAGCTTATCGCCCTTTATTATACTCAGCTATAAATCATTTGATTATTAAAAACACCATGGTCATGTTGTGATTTTCAAATATTGTACCAATGAGGAAGTGTATGCGTGCGTAACCCTGATATTAGTTCCGGAACACTGTTAGTTGTGATGGGGTCAGCGCGCACCGCACGTGGCGCGGCGGGGTAGTGTAGACTGACGGAAGTGGCAGCGCGCTCTCTGGTCTGCGGCCATCAACCGTGCCTATTCCATGAAGGTATGCTTACTATTTTCTTCTATGATGTATAACTTGGTAAATTAATTTTATTGATTCTAAATCGAAATGTGCAAGTAAGTTAACTGATTTTAATAATTACTTTATGAATCGGTATTACAAACATGACATATTATTTATTTACATTTATTACCAACAGGGATATTAATGAAATTGGTATAAATTCAAATTGAAATTTTAGTTTTGTCTATAAGGGATAAAATAAATATGATCTTCTGTGTACTGGAGGAGGAATAACTAAAATCATAAATAATTTTTACAAGTTTCTTTTATTTTAATTCGACAACCTGTCATTATATTAACAAACAAATGACTGAGCACGCTCACATACGCACATACGTAACACACACAAACACACCGCGACCGGCGCTCCATTGCATTATAAATTATACTTATATAGTCTTAAATTATTTTTCAGTCTATTGCGCTCTCCTCGTCCGGCACCGGCCGCGCACCCACACGTCTTAAACAAATTATCACATATAATATATTAACCGATTTGCGAACGATTATTAACTACACAGTTTATTTAATTTAAAGTAGGTCGGGGTGGGGTGGCGGAGACATTCGGCTCCGCGGGCCAGCCTCACGCTTCCAACATGCGCGGCATGTACGAGCGCGGCGGCGACGGGGACTTCTTGGAGAGGTTGAGCGGCGCGTCTGCTACGTCCACCTGCAACTCCAGCATGGGGTCAGGCGCCGGCGACGCGCCGCGGTAGCACGTCAGCAGTCCGCCGGACCGCATCGGACAGCCGTCGCCCGCCGGGGCACCGCCCGCCTCGCCGCGTCGCATATATTGCTGGATGATGTCTGTACGCTTCAGCTGCTCGGGTGTCATGCGAGGGCCCTCCATCAAGCTCTTCGCCAACACAGAGTGCGTCGATGACAGCGAAGCGCGTAGTTGACGCGGCGAATGTGCGGGGTGCGCGGGACTCGCGGGGTGGGGATGCTGCGGCGGCTGCGGTGACGGGGTTGGCTGCACAGGTCGTGCCTCAGCCTCGCCGGTGTCTCGGCGCATCGCGCGGAACTTCTTGTGTGGCTTGTAAGCCTCGTCCATAAGCGATGGCGTGCCGTACAGCGGTGGCGCTTGGAGAGCGCGCTTCAGCACAGGCATGTCGTCGGCGGGCGCCGGCGGCCGTCGATCTTCAGAATGCTCCTCCAATGAAGACCTTGGGCTCGAGCAGCCCGAACCGGGCCCGACAATGCGCTCATGTTTTTCATTACCAGACTCAATGCCCGAATCCGTTGGTGAATCTAGTTTACGGTACCGTGGAGGTGGGCGTACCGGCGTTACGGTGAGACCATTATGCGCCAGATGAGCTACTCCGAGAGCTTCTTCATCGACGGAGCCACGAGAGTCAAGTCGCCTCCGACCAGCCAATGTGGCGGCCAGAAGCGGTGTACCGCAGTCACCCATTGCCTCGCCAGATTCACTGCTTGACACAGACCCGATGGGACTGCGAGCAGATTCGTCTGCTCCGGAGTCTGCCCACGAACAACCTTCCTCCTCACCCCACATCTGCTGCCGCAACAATTCCTTGTGCTCCGTGCGGAAAACTACCAACTTCTCTGTGTGAAGCGTACTTAGTGTACGTAAGTCCGGAAGAGTATCCATAAGTTCCCGGAGAAAACCAGGCCTGTCTGGTCTATTTTGCGACACGACGGTCTGGAGACATGCTTTTAGTCGAGCGTGCATTCTTTCTACTAAATCGACATTGCGAAGACCTGGTCGGTCTGGGGTGATTAAAACTATAGCGCAGAATAGTCCAATTTCAGCATCAGTGAGGTTCATAGAATTCATGCGCTCCGCAAACTTGAAAGTAGAGTCCACAAGGAATCGTGCATTGGCACCGCTTTGGATAGAGTCTCGTTTCATGAGTTGTCCGTTCAGGCAGATAATGCTGTTGAGCGGCGCGTCAAACATACAAATAAGTCGCACAAATAGGGCGTCAAATAGTCCACTTTTTAACAACGTAAACTTGTCATCTTGCGTGAGCAACTGGAACCCAGGAATGAGGCCGGCGAAATCGATAACGCCCCGAATCACGTGGGCGAATCGTTGCGAGAACTCCTTCTCCGACTGCAACTCAGGCGCCGGGTTTAGCGGACAAGCCTACAACAAAAACGGCAGATGTTATTTTCCCGCTGCGGTTATACGTTTGGCAGTAATACAACAAAGAGCATGGTATGAATTTAATTAAGTAGACCCCGATACTTACTAAAGTAGGTTGAGAATAGGTAGGACAATCACGAGCGCGTGCACGCATTGCAGCTACGCGATCCCGGGTAAACTCGCAAGTGTCGAGGTGAGCGCGAACCACACGAGCCAGCAGTCGTGGCGCGTCATCGAGCTCCGCCGCGGCGGCTTGCTCGTGGGCGCGTGACGACGACGACTGTTGCATGGCCGCGAGGATGCGGGCCTTCTCGCGCTTCGGGACTCGTCCAAATCGCACAGCTGTAACAAAAGAAGGTTAAATTTAAACATCATTTATAAGAATGGGGTACAGGATAGGGGGTTCAGATGTAACATACTAGTCACTTCTAGGCGTCAAGAGGTCAAGACTAAACGATACATGAAAAGTGCTGTAATAGTTGAATAATTAGCTTTTATGATGATTTGTATGTGTCCGTTATCTAGGTTACAATCTTAATATTAATAATAGTTCCTTTTAACTATTACAACTATCGCCAACACAAAGAAGAGCGGCGACAACGTAAAGCGAGGTCAGACGTCTTTTACATTCGACGGGTTGCAGCTGTCGGTCGCTAAGTGCGCGCGAATGCCGCGAGACATGTGCATGCACAGCTGACTGTAGGGGGTAGAGTTCATCACCCGTCGGAGCAAGCTGCCCTCATCTAAACGATCACGATACGGAGGGTGCATGAGCGCGCACTGTACGTTGAACTAGTTCGAGTGAAGAGTGACAAAAGCGCGATCCGCGAGGTCATTCTAAAAAGTGTTACGACTTTCTCGCGGCGAGTGTGTCGTAGATTGAAAGGCAGTATGCGCCGAGAGCGGGCGCGCCGCTTGCGGCGTTCGTGCGCGCGCGTCGGTGAAAGTGTTTGTGCGCTCGGCGTATGGTTGAAAATGAAAGCGGAGAGCGCCCTCTCGCCATTTCTCCCGACTTTCCCTGCATTATGTAGGCCGCACCAGATGCATGGCCTTTTGTTCGAATATACTAGTATTACTCGAAAATACCACGATTTAGACAATTTACATTTATTTTTCGTATGGTGTATAACAGATCTATTAAATATAGAAATACATTCTCCGTAATAGATATTCATGTAGATGTTTACTGAAACTATTTTAGAAATTTTGGAAAAGTTGGATTTTTATATTGAAAAATAACTTATGAATTACTGAAATTATTTGATAGTTGTTTTAAAACTTTATTTCTTCTTGTTTTCTATTCATAAATTTAATTAAAAAGTAATGTAAATAATAAGTACAATATTTTTATTAACTACCGCATATTTATTGTATTCCGAATTATAACAGTTGAATATTTTTATTTCTTTATTCATTTTTTAAAATTATAATATCTATTAAACTTTGAATTTCAAAGTAGATAATCAATATTGAAATTTTAAACAATGTAAAAAACACTTGTTGATCGTCATAATATTTAGAAATTATATACAAATATAAAAAAGATACGTACGAGCATTGTGATATTTCACAACACCATTCAGGATCCCCTTCAGTATTGGTAAATCTTCACCCATGTCCGAGACCATTATAGTTCACTTAAAACTAGAAAATTCACAGCCGATGGCCACTGATAACGAATTTGGTAACTACGTTAGATTAGGAATTTTAGTAAGTGTCACATAGCACTAATAAAATATTTTGTTCAAACCGACACTGTAATCCATAAATGCACAAATATAATCCAAAGGTTGTAGGGTAGAACGAAAGCTGTGTATTTAAAAGATAGCAGCCAAAGAACGTATGTGAGTTGACTGCGCGTTCTTGGAACGAACTGCGGAGCGACGCACTAACATAGCGATAACATGAGGGCTGACGACCGGTGCGCGGGCCGGACTCCCTCGCACTGCGCCGCGGCGCGCGCCGCGCCAACCTTGAACTTGAAGAGCGCGCGGGAGGGGGCGCCGTCAATAAACTCCGCGCAGGCCCCTGCCCCCGCCGCTCCCCCCATACCTTCTATCGAATCTCCCCCCCCTCTTCGAGGCAAACGCCACCTAGCGAAGTTAAGCTGCTAACTCAGACTGTGTATAATCGTCAATGTACATAGCGAATCGTTTAATTGAATCGTCCTCCTATAACAACTCTTTTATGAGCAAAAAATTTGAATATAGAAAGCAGTTTCATAACACTTTCAGAACAATAATTATTTTAAATATATTGTATGATTAATTATATTATTGATTATTTATAATAATTTATATTACTAATACATGAATCATTATTTAAAATAAAATTATACTTAAATCTTAATTATCAGGAGTATCATTTGAGTAACTTTAATTGTTTAACGTATTGTTAAAATTAAATTTATTTGACCCATTTAGGAATGATTATCTACTCGTATTTTTAAAACTGTATCAGAACTTAAAAAAAGTATGATTACAATTTTTGATGACAAAAAACAGAAACTGCAAAGTACTGTACAGTTTTACTTTTTTACCTATATTTATAGAGGCAGATTAAAATAAGTTACATCATTTATACTATTATTATTTATATATTTCAATGAAGTTTATATATTTGCACAAAAATTATGTTACATCAAAAGATTTCTCAAATGATCTACAAAGTCGATAGAAAAAAATACTAAGGATATTTAATTTATTTATCGATTTTATAATATATAGCGACTAATATATTGTATTTTCGTTAAATATGTCTACAATATCGTACAATATGTACAAATTGTTTATAAGTTTTAAGTTTAAATGTATGCGTCTTATATTGTTGGTGTCTCTGTATAAAAATCATTCTTTAGTTGCAGTGCTGAAGCGCGCCATCTAGTGTCGAGCGGCAGAACTAAGGATCGGGGTCACGACTAAAAAAATTGAATTTATGATGCTGGTGTTTGCAATTTTAAAGGATTTTTAATCGTATTCTTTACCTTAAAGTAACAAAATTAATTTTGTTTGTAGCATGCAAGAATATTTTATGCTATTTAATAATTATTTTTTGATCTTTGTAAGTTTTAGATCTTCAAAGAATAATCATTGCAAATAGTTTTATTGTTACAACAGAAATATGTAAAGGTACGTTTGATTTCAATAACTTCTGTACAGTTTGAATAATTGGAAACGGTTAAAGCGGCCCATAAGTACTTTATAGTACTATTACGTTGACAACAAATGCCGAGAAACTGCACGGGGGCGATGAACCGCATTACGAAAGTGAAAATACAAATTTCACTCTCGCTCTTACGAAATGCACCTTTCTCCGCTTTCACCGCGCGCGAGAGCGCGGCGAACGCGGGCGAGCGCGGGGCGAGTACGAGGCGATGTCGCAACGAGCGCGCGGCGACTGCGGCCGTCGACCCGCTTAGCGTGCGCTCACCCGCGCTTGCATAACCGACCTCCCACACCGCTGACACCGCACGCGTCCTCCGCGCCCCGCTACCCGTGCCGCCGCGAAATAGGATCTGATCGCGAAGCAGCTCATAGCACGCGCGCGCGTCCCACTTGGCGTGCAAATGATAGAATATACCTATACACGTGAGATTGCGCGACCGACCTCACTATGCTAATTGCGTATGCGTACCGCGACGCGCTGTACATACGCACACACACGCACGCACATGCACAGCCGTATATCAAGTAACGATACATACCCACTAAATGCAATTCTTGTATAATTTGCAAACATTAAAAAACTGATTAGTTTTAAACCTTTAAACAATATTTGGATTATAAGGATTTATGTATATAAACATTTGTTGTTGCAGTACTACATATATGTCGTTCTTTGTAAAATGTGTATTATTATCTACAAGGTGAACCACTAACTTTAAGACTTAGTTTTCATATATGAAAAATATTACAAAAAACTTACCATCTCTGCTCATGCCGACGGCAATGCATTTTTTCAACCGGCAGTACTGGCACCGATTTCTATTAATTCTTAAGATGGAGCACTGCTGATTCTTGGTGCAGGGCCGGTACTGGATCTTCTGCTGGATAGATCGCCGGAAAAAGCCCTGTGGATCACAGCGGCATTTAGAGTCACGCTCCGGGTCGGAGCTTTCGTCGCTGGAGCAGCCCGAATCGCTCGAGTCGCGTCGGCCTTCCAACATGCTCACTAGGACCGAGTGCCGCTCGCGCAGCTCCGCGCCACATGCCATGTCACGCACCATTCACTAGCAACCAGCACTCACTCGCTAAATCCACTACCGCCGCGCCCTAACTCAGTAATGTACGGGATGAGGTAATCGCGTGTAAGAGGTGCGCTGCACCGACGCGAGTGATGGTCGACGGCGAACTGTGCGGGCGCTGCGGCGCGAGGCGCACAGTTACCCGCGCGACCTACTTGCCGGCCGCCGACCCACCCGAGAAAGTGAGAGTGCCCCCGGTACCCGCGCACCGCGCCCGCTCGCGCTCCTAACGGTTCACGCCGCTCTAGAATGCGCCGTCGCCGCTGCACCGGTGCGCCGGATATAGGCCGGGCGCATCCCGGCGGGCGTCGCGGCGCGCGGTCGTTCACCCCGGGTCGACGACCGCTCGATTGCACAACGGCGCGGGTCCCCCGCGCCCCGCGTTGCCCGGGAGCTAGGGCGCGGGCGGCTCGGGCCGACGACCGGCTTAGCGCCCGGTGACGTCAACCGCGCGTCACGGCCTACCTCAATGCGCGCGCGCTCATCTCCGGGCGAAGGGGGTGCGCGGTCCAATTTAATTACCGAATCGATGCAGCGCGTACCCTACTATTAATGAATTAAAAGCAGGCGGAAGTTTAAGAACCGATTTTGTAGAGCATAATTGACGCGATTATACAATAAAGGAAGGCATAGTAACAATGTACAAAAAAGATGTCAGAGCAAATGTGTGCATATATTGAAGACGTTACATATATATCAAAAACCTATTAAAATGGTTATTCAAAAATTGGTTAATACTACATGACGAGCAACTTGAGAAGGAGCGACAGGCGGAGGCTGCGTTCGAGCCGCGGCGAGGCGCGCGGGGCGAGCGGCAGCCGGGTCGGTGGCCCAATTTCGCGCTGCCATCGATCCATTGTGCGCTGTGCGAGTGGCCCATAATTGGTCGCAGCGGGCACTGACCGCCCGCGGGGTCGATGACCCGCTGCCGCGAAAACAAAACCTTCCCCGCTTTGAGCGTAGTCTTCTATACCATAAATATTGTTATAAGCATTTCTTAGGTGTACGACACCTTAAGTTCTCGTACGTTACCAGATCTAAATTCGAAAGTTGTATGAAACATAATTGTATCATACGGTTAGGTATCTACTTAATACATTTTGAGATCGATGCAGCGGCCGATCTTCAAACTGATGTCAATGACCGCTGTTATTAACACGGTCACTTTAATTTTTGTTTCGAAAAATTTATCGTTCTTCTATAAAAGAGTTCCAGATTTATATAAGTCGTCGATAGTCTAAAACCTACATATATTAATAAGTGTTAATATTACTGCTGCAATGGTGAATTGTAACATGAAAACATATTTACTTCGATACTGAAAATGTTGAGGTTTTTGTATAATATAATACATTGCATAGGTATGTTGTGCCCGTGTGAATAAATATTAATGCTTTATGATTACTACGGCCACATGCGTGTATCATATAACGCGTAGATGTAGTTATTTTACGCCGTTGAGTTTTATTCACTTTTTCGTTACGTCGAGTGTAGTTGCTTATTATTTAATACACATAAAAGCAAACGTGATAATAACAAAGGAAATGCTTTCTATGCTTCATAATCCGGGCTTTGTGTTCATTGTGGTCTTCAGTTGTTAAAAAAATCTGAAGGACTCATGAAATTTATAATTTTAGTGCCATAAAATATATCAAAATTATTCTATACATCTAATATGTCAGACAATCACTCATAATATTTAGTATATAAATAATATCGGTCAATTGATAAACGATATGTGGATATGACGATACTCATTAAGTCGTATAAAAGCTGATAGCACAAAAATGAGTTTGTCGTGGCGTACACTTGCGCGGGCGAACGCGAAGTGGGCCGCGTCTAGATTTTTCGACACAGCCCCGTTGCTTAGGCCGCGTCCGACATTTTTTCGTTAACGTTATATTGACACACTTAGCCTTATTATATTATTGCCTTTCATATAGCTCGCTATTAGAAGTACCAATTAAATAAACTAAGAAAATTTTGTTGTAACTCAACTTTTTGCAACATCTCGCTCAACTAAAATAATGTTATAAGAACTTAAATTCGTATATTTAAAATTCCGTAGCACATGCTAGTATAAGAAAAACATTGACTTTGCAAAATAAGAATGAAATCATTAATAAAGATAAAAGCAATCCTGTCTTTTAAGGTGGACCAAACAATGGATATTCATAAAATTTCATTGAAATAGGTCGGTTTCGGAGATTAGCGCAAACGAACAACGTGCCACGGGAATTTTATATATTAAAAGAGGCACACACTGACTATGCTGGTGTCTGTAGATATCGTAAACCAGATGTCAATTGCTCTGCTTTATTGTTTGGTGATATAAAAAAAATATATCCCGAAAAGCCACAGCAGTCTTGTAAAGGTACAGGGACAATTAAAATAAAATTATCAAACTACTTATAGATAGTGTCTGTTGCATAGGATTACTTTAGGAATCTCTCGACAGACTCGCGTTGTGATGGAATAGGGCTAGGTTTGGGGATTATCCTCCCAAGTAATTAGTATGATAGTTTCTCATAAACTGTACTTTAGGTTACTAACCGTATGTAACTCAAGGAATGTAAAATAAATTTATATCTTTTGCAAATATGATTACTTTCGTCATATTACTCGTAATTAATACACAGCTTTTGAAAATTAACTATCCATTTTGTTTATATTTAATTTATTAATTTTTTTAGTATAATTTAAGATAAAATTATGATACACGTTTAAGTAGAAACCTTTTCGTCCTGAGACTGATCGACATTTTCTGTACCTCGAGTACAAATTTAAGGCGAAACAAATTTGTAAGATACATTGTTAATTTTTTTGAATATTAAGAAGCTGCTGTCATATCTAGTGAAGATTATCTCCATGACACTTAGCCTCGAAGTGCCAACCTTAGGACTAACGGTTCGCGGACAATGACTGCTGCCGGCAGCGCAGCGACCAAAACATGCTGACGCATCGGCGTTTTCCGAGGAAGCGCCGCTCGCCACTCGACTAACAGTCCGCTACGTGCAGATATTGCGATAATGTTGACTCATATCGCCCTGATTCATTCCCATTTCCCGCTACGATATCGCGAATGTATTTTTAGATGCACATTTCTATAAGTAGACGTGTAGATAGGACACAAAATGAGCACGATAAAACACCCGCTTAGTGGAACCGACTCAATCCGTTAATACGGTCAGGTAATTTCAATTTTTTAATTTATGAATTAATAATTTAATTTATAAAAATATAATTTGTGGAAATCGCAACTCTTAAAGTTGACTGGTTGACATAACCAAAAAAAATTGCAAATTCTATTTTATTATCTTAACTTCGAAAAATCTGTATTAAATGTTATGCATAAGATCCATGGTACCAAATTTCAGCCCGTTTATAAATCAAGTGCTTTATCTTAATTTCAGTATGGTTTCCATATACATAAAAAAATATAATATTTTATTTTTATGTACTTTGAAATATCTATATATTAAATAAAAACTTGTTATTGGTTATAATTACTACGTTAACTCAATAAAAAATTATTATCAAATAAAAATTAGACTTTTTTTGAGTTTCTGATTGAAACTGTATAAATTTTAGGCATAAAGTACATTCACTTGTAACAGGATAATTCTGTTGGCGGACGGAGCTGGTGAGTTCGGTGAAGCCGATGCGAGGTTGCGGAAATCGTAAGCGCATGACGTGGGACCGTCTCGATACTCTCGATATGCGGTAAACATGCGCGGCGGGAGCAACGAACTTTGTGCTGACAGTTCAAAATAATGTGGGTTACGTTCGTTGCGTACATACACTCGGCGTAAACGTTGCGAGGAGACTGGGCTAGGGCTGTCTCGATTAAGAACCTAAATGGAGCGAATTAGATAGTTATCATTATTTTTTCTAGTATTCCTGATTTTCGTACCTTGCCCACGATACGATAGTAATGGGCTTTCCTCTCTAATAGTTTTTATTATTTAATATACAAAATAACTGTAAATGAGGCACGGTAAGGACAGGGATATTTGGAACTCGCTGCTTTCTGCCTACCCCAAAAGGGACCTGGCGTGACGATATGTACAAAATAACTAAATAATTGTTAAGTAATAACATATATGTATATAATAGTAATAATATTAATTCTACATATTAATTATATTATGTTAAAATTCAAATGTTAAATATGTACGGATATTTTGGAACTGTTCGTTAGAAAAATCAATTAAATAAAAGTAGCATAATTCACGTAGAAATTCCAAAATTTAACTTTATGTGCAATATTACCAACTAGAACTTATTTACAAACGTAAGTTTAACACGCAAGGTGAAGTTGGGCAACCCTATGTGGAAAGGCGCTAGTGAGCGAGGTCGTCGACCGCGCCCTGCACAGATCGGTGCCGAAAAAATAAGCGACCTACTTTGGAATTATGTCGGCCACCGAACAAAGCGCCTGCCCGCTCGTTCACTATACTCTAGCTGTGGCTTTGGGTAAACAACTGACCGCAAATTAACGTACTAATCTATTTAATTGTTCATTGATTTATAAAATACTTGCCCTGTAGCATCGCTTTGAGGTCTGCGTCATCGCATGACTTCATAGTCAAAAATAATTAATTTTAGTTTTTTTCTTTGCTAAGGCTTATAGCAAACAGTTAATTGCAAGTAGCTGTTAGATACATTTTTATAGTAATATGATGAATATGAGTTTTAGTCACAGTATGTATATGAGCGACAGTTTATTGTTCAGTAGGTAATAGCATATTATTAAAAAATAAGCGACCTAAATCAGACGAATGACTGCTGCGGAACAAAGAAGTTGCGACCGTTCACTTCACGATTTTACTGCTGTTAGTATGAAAACAAGTGATGCGTTTGTTAACAAAAAACATTAAAGAAAATTTTACCAGAGCAATGTAGCTATCAAGATTTTCAATGATTACATATATATGTATATGAGATCGGTAAAATAAAATTATTAAAAGTAAAAAAAAATATTCGTATAACATTATTAAGTTATTAACGATATACTAATAAATGACATTAAACATATTTGTAACGAATATAATACAGATATTAAAGTCAGATTTGAAATACGTAAAACAATTAATATTCGTGGATATTAACTTTAGGCAAGAATTATGAACATACCATTTTTTTCAAAATGTTATACGTATATTGTGATTCAGTTAAACTGAATCGAAATAGTAAATTAACTGACAAAAAAGCTAAGGTTATTATTTATTACTAGGCAGAGAACGTGTAGCAATAAACATGAGTTCATTGCACCGATGCGTACGGCCCCGCGCCTCGTAGTGAGCCGTAAAAACCATTCATGGAAGTTTCTATACGTTACCACCCGCGAGTTGAGCAGCACTGTCGCGTTTTATACGTAGCGCCATCTAGTGGCGAATAGCAGGACTGACATTCGTTTTGCAACGTCGCCGCTAGTTAGCGCTGCGGTAAGGAATGCTAATTTTACGCTCGCAATAATTTTAACTTACGTAAGACAAGGTAGGTAACATTTCACTCACTAGTTGAGAATGAATACATTTTACGATTATTATATGTATGGATATATTTGTTGTTATATATCTGTATACATATTTATGTCAGAACTACCTAAAACGGTAATTATTGCAAGCTAAAATCTCGATCATACACAAAAAATACGAAGGTCAAAGAAACTGTATTCAACAATTTATATACCTAGAGATCTCTCCGTCTGGAGGTAATTTCGACTTCGTTTCGCGTTGTGCGCTGCACAATGCACCAGACGACCGGGCCCCGAAGGACATGTTTTGTCGCGATAAACGAGCAGTCTTGTGTCGCATAAACCGGTTTAATATACACTTGCACTTCTGTTCCCGTCCGTTTCGTCGCCGCAATTTTACGCTTGTGAATACGACCTTTCTAAGGTCGGCCAGCTCATCTTTGTTTTAGATTTTTGTAATTCGTATAAGATCATTCAGTAAAATTAAAAAGTGCAGAAAACTCTTGCATCTTCACGAAACCGAATATGATTATTTCAACATGTACGTACGGTCTTATTTAGTTTTGTTATACATATGTATATCAGGAAGTATACGTTGTATTGGAGTGAGCTAAGTGCATATCTCTTGGGCGTTCACCGAGTAGGTACCTACACAATTTGCTACTTTCGACAGCAACCTTCTGCTACGTACATCTGAGGCGGAAAAGTTTCTCAAGGCGATTGCTATCAACAGGTGTTTCTATATTTCCTGCAATCATTGTGATAAAGTAAATTTTCTGATTACAAATGATCTTTTCAAAACGTTGTCGTAAATGTTTTACAATGTCCGAACAAAACTCTTGAAAAATCCCAATTATTTACCATTCATTAGAAAAATTAATAAACTATGCGCATATTTAAAATAACTTTGATTTTAATATTTCATATGAAGTAACCAATATGATTTCTTTTATGTTTTATGTTGTGAACTCCAACGGATCAAGCATTTGACTTTTAGCCAGATCGTAATAATGTGTATATTGTTAGGTGTATCATACGTTCACTAATATTGTTAACTACGAATCTCAAACAAAAGTGCTACTAAATATTAAAAAACTAGAAACATCTTGCGACTTGACCTACAAAATATAATGAGCTTACTTTTATCGATTCCTATTGACCTCGACCCTAGTCGAGTCTAATAGAATGAAATGTGTTAAGACTTCTTTAGTATCATTCCCATGCGATTGTTCGGAGACAGGTATCCAAAACAGACATAAATCGTACAGAATTGGGGCGCAAGGGGCTGCGCGGCCAGTCGAGGTCGGCAGGTACTCGTCAGCTACCCGGCAACCCGTAAACCGCTTTTATAACAAGTTCCCACGGTGTCTTTTTGTGCTCACGTGGGTTTGTTACTAATGTAGTAATGGCTGGTGACGTGTACGTAAACAGATTTCGGATATATGTATATAAATAGGGTCACATGCGAGGTCGCTGCCAATGTAAAAATGAAATAGGTACGTTAAACGAAAAGATTTGACATTAAAACACCCATGGCCAGGCTTTGTTCATCGAGTCCACGGAGATTGTCTTCCGTATATCGCGACCTTGTTATCGCTGCTCTAGGACACTCGGAAAGCTGCCAGTCGTAATGTATATATAGTGATTTAATAAGCGGTTAATGTTTACAGTCTTAACGTTAGCGTCTCTAATAGTTCACCTGAGGCTACCGCATCCATTTCAAATTATATGAGTAAAATATTGAAAGCGATTGACAATTAAGACTAGCGCGCAACGAGGACAGGGAAAGGCGATCAGTGCTTCTTATGAGCTACTTCCCACTACGTTTAGCTTGTAGTGATGATCGTTACGTAATCTGCTTACACGGTTTCATCTGGATCTAATTATGTGCTTATGTTATGACACTTCAACGATGACACAACATTAGTGGCGTTGATATTAATTATAAAGGATAGTGGAATTTCAGTGAGTGAGTGCCGTATTTCATTACATATGCCTCTATGGCGGTGATACAATAGCATGTAATACCCAGAGAACATTCTTTACAATTACTCAAATATTACAAAATCTTAATAAAACGTACTTAAGTGTAAGTAAACAAAGACTTAAAAATGTTTGTCCTTAACAAATACGAGTATATGCATAAACAAGTTATAAATAAAAGTATTATATACCTTGCAGCCCTCACAGGAATGCACGCCGTAATGGAATCCACTGGCTTTATCGCCGCAGACGCGGCACAGTACGGTGGTACCGTCGAACTCTGTAACAAACAAAAATAGAACGTTTCAAAATAGCTTCAGTTACTTATAAAGCGCGCGCGTGTAACAGACATGAAGTTTCATATTAAGGAAAGTCAATATGACATCTTAAAATCAATGTTTATTTTTTGTCTTATTAAATTTCTCTTTTAGCAAAAACAAACGTAATAAAAAGTAGGAATGTAATTTATTAAGGCATTAAGGGCATTATTACGCAGATTACGGTGATCGTTAAAAATGCAAAACATCCTGAGTTTGAGCAGGTATGTACGAGTATGTGTAGCGAATATTGGCAGCGCACGTGACGCCGGCGTATCGCGGTGACCTTGCGTCGCAACGAACGTTCAACCGCGCTTACGGGCTTCATAATTACTCACTGGTTAAACCAATTCTTTTGCGAAATAACATTAATGTTAAATACGGTTTTTTTTATTTAAATATACATATACCTTTGTAACCCTAGTACGTGTTCTTAGGTCAAATTGAAATATTTATTTTAGTCCATTTGTGGAGAGCATTATAAGCGTGTTCATTTTCGTTGGAATGACTACGGGCGGCCTGCGACATCTAAGTTTATTAGCAACGGTAGGTATATTATGTAATGACAAAACAAATTGCAGACATAAATAAGAAATGGCGTAACAAACATGTTGCGTGTGTAGATGACACTGAATAGTTATTTTAGAAAGCGCGGAGTCTTTCGATTACACTACTGCTATGTCAACGACCCCTCAGTATCGCTTGGATAAGATACTTTCTTTATTTGATTAGATTGTTCATAAAAGATCGGCATAACATTTATTATTGTTATACAATTGTTAAACTATTAAAGTTCACTAGCAGGTGATAAAATACCGATATGTCATTAAATTCTTGTTTAAGTAGAAGATGCTAATGACCAAGTCTATTTAATAAGTAGGTCAGTGATGATGATAAATAAGGTCCTGGGCCCGTCGTTTAAGTCGTCTACAACAGATGTGACGTAGACTCGAGCATTAAATGTGAGGCGGAGGGCGGCGGGTGTCCGATCAGGAAACAGGTTCGAGCGCGTTCGGCGCCCCCGACTGCTCTCACTTTCCCCTTGGCTTGCTTGCAGTCATTTGTTTATTTGTTAAGGGAGCGGGCCCGGCCTTTTGGAAGACTTTCTATTTCTGGCGTGCACCAGTCGCCGCGGGTCGACGTTCGGCGCGGCCGCTTTCTATGGTGATACTTTCTTTTTTTAAGCGACGCACATGGTCGTTCTACGCCGTAATGATGTCGGTCTCATCTCTACAGTCCTTCGGTAGGCGCGCGAGGGCGATGCGTCGCGGTGGGGATTACAATGGAACAGAGAAAGCTATTCGAGACGTAACTGGTGCAGTTGCAAAAGAATCGGTAGCGTGCAGCCATTTCTCCTCGTGTGATGCAACTAGAGCGTTTTTCTACGGCGCGCGTGTGAGAGTCGCTCGTTCGTTACGTCAATTAAAGAGACGAGGAAAGTGCACGAGAAAGTCTCGCGTACACATAACACGAGCGCCAACCGAGCGTGCAAACAGTGACGCGGCCGCACAGCGCCGCCGCTGCCGTGCGGATCTATGTCAGGGCGATGTTTGTTTATAAATAATTAGTCCACCACAACAACACAATCACGTTTCCTACTCCGCCCGCAAGCCATTCAACACGTTTCGTCGTCGATACTTGGAGAAATGCGTATTCAACGACGTTTCGTACGTGAGAGCTCGTCCCGTTCGCATTTAAGCAATTACTAAAAGGTGATTTTAATCGAGTCGATTTATTGCTATAATCTATTGTTGAGCAACGTAGTTGACAGTATTGTACTTTTCAAGATTATAGGTAAGCTAGGAGAAGTTGTAACGTCAATCTAGTCATAAACAAGCCTGTGGAACACGCGTTGAGAGAAAAGTAAAAGTGGTACCGCAAGGCGGAAGCTGACGCCAAGACGACGTCGTCGTAACTACTCGCCCACTGCTCCGTTCTATTCGAACAATTAATTCCATTACTGTTGTTACAGTACAGACAACTGTTTCCCATGCATCAGCAAAGTTTCATTAATATAAATATTTCACGGGGATTGTCAAGAAAAACGACGGTTAATTCTTTTGTTATTTTTGAAAAGAATTACGAAAGAGAATTTGATATAATAATCGATATTATTCGATAAGATCATTAGTAAACGAATCGATTAAAAAGGGTTCCCAACGGACTGAACTCATATTGAACCCCATCAATTTGCACAGGGGCGAACGACTGTTTTAATTGTTTTCCGGAGAGCCCTACCAACGACAACGTACATCAATTCATCCATCACCGTCATCCATTCGTTCTGCCGTTGACTGTGTAATCTTATAAAATTGAATGTTTCTTTTATACCCCTTTTCGTTACACTATTAAACCGTAAATACCGTAAATACGAATAGCTTAATTCAGTGGCATTTTTGTTCTCATTTAATCTAAATACATATAAGCATTTGGTTTATTTCTATTAAAGTTCATTTAATTAGAAGCAATCGGTGAATATAATTAGATTTAGATGTGCAGTACATCATGTGCTACATCGTAGACTGCACCACGCCATTAGGTGCGTTCACTAGCAAACGCAAGCCTAATGCACAATAAAAAAAATACTAAAAAAATAATAACAAATTATTAACATACAATTTTATTTTTCTTCTTTAGTTTATAATATAGGTATGACATACAATATATACATATCATGTCATAATCTAGCGCTGTATAAAAATAGTGCTTGTGTTCAACATCATTTATATTAAGATAAAAATAAATTTATTACTCCAAATTTTTGCAGTTGTCTCTACGTTTTTACATCAATCCGACATATAATAGAACGACATAAAATATCCAAAACGACCTTATAACAAGTTCGACAATATAACCAAACCATCATGTAACGTACCTACTGTTAAAAACAATACACATAAACTAGTCAAAATGATACGCAGATGTAAACAAATCGCTTGTAAATGTTGGCCAATCGTACCTATGTGCAGCTCCGGTTCCCGTTCCTTGTGCGCCGGACTCATCATGCTGTCCACCGGCGTCGAAGTATCGTAGCGCCCGTAGCTGCTGTCCGGAGACATCACTTTAAAGTCATATGATTAAAACTAAACGAATGTTGTCAGTCGCACTTCACTACACGTAAGCCACATCCGAGCCCGAGGGCTAAATGACACAAGCGATCCGCGCTCTCCGATCTCGTAAATAGGACAGGAGTGCATGGGCCGAGGAGCCAGGCCGGCACGTCGCGAGGGATGAAGGTCGCTCGACTCGCGATACCACTGTTGCACGCGCCGCGTGCGTCTCGCTCGAGCTCGATCGACGAACTGAGCTCGGGCCGCGCGCACTCTTCCACGGAGTCGCGCGAGCCTCCCCTTAAGAGTGAAAGTCTGCAAAATGATCGCCGCTCCGTGCGATACAATCGGTTCCACGACGGCATCGAGTATGCCAAGCAAAATTCGCCTTTATGAGATAACGAAGCCTGGTGGTTCGCGCTTCGGAACAAACCTCGGCGCGCTTCGAACTCCGGTCTCCGAGGTCATTGCCGCGCTGGTCGCCGACCAATGGGGAGTGCGCGCAGCCGTGCGCGGCCAGCTATTGGAGGAGCTGCGGCCCCCGTCC